>JAHRHJ020002840.1:0-10238 GCA_019776745.2 Taxus chinensis | reverse complement strand
TTCGTTTGTATTCGGCCTTTGAAAAATTGCTCTGCATTTGTTTTGTTCTTTGGTCTGGTTCAGTCGAACCAGCTCTTTCCTTTGACATTTCTGGAGTTTCGAGGTGCTGTGTGCTAAGCCCGAAGAAGAAAGAGTGCTGGGAAGTTTGTTGTTGTCGTTGTGGAAGGAAACGCGGCAATAAGGTTTTCTTCGACTCTGGAAAACGAGATTTCAGCATGTTAAGACCCTTCTCTTTAAAACCCTTGCTTTGATTAGTGTTTCATTAAAACACCCTGCTCTTTTGTTTTGATTGCGTGATGTTGTGAGGTCGATTTGACTTGGGTTTTGTTGGTTTCTTTCTTTCCTTTTTTCTGAAAAATTGATAAGAAGATTTGCTTCTGGTTCTCGGTTTGAAGTTGTGTTTGTTCGAATCAATTTGAATGAAAAATTGTATGGTTGTTGGCTGTATGGGGTTGAAATGGATATCTCTTTCATCACTGTTTCGTGTTGTTTGAAATTGGGAACTAGGCGTATATGTCGTTCCTTAAGTGAAATTGGTTTCCTTGAATGTAAGCCTTTTCATTGGCTGATTCGTATTGAGAAACTGTCCCTCTAATGTGAAAATAAGGAAGTGGAGATACAGCCTTAATTGCTATGAATTGGTTTCATTGATCTAAAGCTGTCGTTTTTGAAACATAAGAAATATGTCTTCGACTGCTGATTTATTGTCTTTGTATTTCCTCGAATGATGTACCATCTTGTGTGCTGCCGTGTGACTGTACGGAAATTCATCGTGTAATATCTTTGACTGTACACTTATTATGGTTGTTTTCGTTTTTGACCACCAAATCGTTTATTGCTTAGCTAACAAGAAGGCAGCGGAATATTAGTTGTTCGAGCGTCGCGTACTTATGAAGTTTTCTTTATCTTGAAGAAGGTTCCTTTTCCTTGCATGTTATGGTTTTGGAAGGTGTAAATGGGCATTTGGGTTTACTATGAGTATTTGATACTCGGTTTGAAGACGTAATAGCAATATTATCATTGCTGGCAAGCTTGCATGGCTGTACGCACACCTTTTCTGAGTAGTGAGCTAAACGAATACGTATTATATATTCGTGAAGTAGAAAAAAATATAACTGTTTTTTTTTCTCGTTTAAGTTATCTCTGGATTTCGTATTTCCTTGTTGAATGCAATCAAGGTGGTTTCAACTGTGTTGTAAAATACTGGTTTGGGTCTTCCTTACGTGACCGTCGACCCATTACACACTTGATTGATTCTATGCAAAGAATGACATTAATATTTCTTTATACCTGTAAATGGTAAAAATGGGTACTCTAACTTGTCTTCCTAGCCTGCCTGGCTGTACCGAGCCTCATTACAATTACAGCGCGATTCTTGTTTGCTTTTATTATATAAGGTATTCGACCCTTAAATATGAGTTTTTGTGGTATTGTCTTTGACACGGAACACAGGCTATGGAGACAGTTTGTTTTCGAATAAGAACAACTGTTCTGTTACCTAATAAGAAGAGGCTATCATGTTTAAGATGAACCCAGGGTTGGTGTTCGCTTTCGTTTTGAACAATGATTGTTTTTTGTATAACTAAAGTGGGAATGACTGTAGAAAGGGCGGAAATATAAGAGAGTGGAGGGAGAATTGGGGACGAGGTGGGGGGGTGGGGTGGCGAGCGAAGTGTAAAGTTGTAAAGTAATGGAGAGTGTCAAAGGCTGGAGTGAGGGAATAAGCGGAGGGGGAAGCAGGGGAGGCATCGGAAGGGGGAGGAGGTGGAGGAAGGATGCAGGACGGGTGTGGATGAAAGAGTGGGCGTAGAAGGAGCCATGAGTGAAGGAGTTGGGGGGAAGAGGGAGGAAGGGGAATAGGGTAGGCATGATAGGGCAACGCGGGTAAGATAGGACTGATGGAGATGGGAAAAAAGAGTATAGCAGAGAAAGTAATATTGGGAAATAAGAGCAACAGGAAAAAATAATAACGTAATAAAAAGAGAAGGAGCAGCTCTAGGAGGGGAAAGTGAAAGCAATGAAAAGGACATAAAGTGGAGGGGAGAGGGAACACAAGAGAGGAGGGAAGGAGGTGGGTAGGTAAAGGAAATGGAAAAGGGAAAGAGACGACAAGGGACGTGGTAAGTGGTAAGGGAAGACGGGGGTGGCGGTTAGTGGGGGAAGTGGGGGATATGTGAGGGGGAAAACAGTGCGAGCTTAAAAGGTGTAGGTAGTAGGGGGAGAGAGTGCAAAGGCACAGGCGGGGGCTCAAACGAAAAATCAGGTAGATGGAAGATAGGCGTGGTAACAAACATAAAGGAAGAGAGAGTACAGGGGGAACAACGTAGGGGAAGTGAAGAGAAGCATGTTGTAAATGCAGCAAAGAGAGAGAAGGTTTGGGGATGGGGAGAGAGCGAATCATGAATAACGCGGGGGGGCGCAGAGGGGTTAAAAAGGGAGGTGGGATAAAATTAGCATTGAGGAAAATAGCAGTGGAGGTGTTGGGCGGGCTGGGAAACACAGGGTGTAGAGATGAAGGGTCAATGTGAAGGGAAGGGAAGAGAGTTAGAAACTGGATAGGTTAAGGGATATGTCAGGTAGAGAGTGGGGTAAGATGACGGAAGATCGAGGGTTAGTAGAAAAAAGAAATAGGCGCGAGGTACGGCAAAAGCGAGTGAGATTAATAGGATAAAAGAAGGTAGAATAAGGGCAAAAGCGTGATGGGGGGGTAGATCGAGCGGGGTGGGGTAGGGTGGGAAAAGAGAAAAGATAAAACAAAACAGGGGTACGTATCTGGAGATCAGGATGAGGGTCCGAGAGCCCAGAGAAAATATGGGGAGGACAAGGAAGTCTAGGAGAGAGAACAGAAAGTGAAGGGTAGAATTGAGAAATAGACGTGACAGAGGCGATACGTACTAATGAATGGAGGGGAGGAAAGAACCATGGGATGGCGCCAGGCGGAGAAAGAAAACTGGGGGGATGAAAAAGCTCAAAGGGGGATGAGAGTACGGGGAAAAGAGAATGAAGGTAAGATAAAAGGGGAGGGACGGACAGATGATGGACACGGATAGAAGGGTAAATAAAGAACTGACCGGGATTTGGGATGGAAGGGCAGACCTCTACAAAAACAGAGAGGAAAAGGGGGGGGGCGGAGGGACTGGAAGAAAGGTGGACGGGGAAGGTGAGTAAAAGAGTAGACGGGGTGGAATATAGATAATGAGAAACTATAGTAGATGGCAAAGGAATATGAATAAGCTGGGGTGACGGAGGAAAGGGGAAGCCATATCATAGTTTCTTCAATTATTTCCGACTTTCTCTATGCTCTTTAACACTCTGATTTTGTATGTTAACTTGAGACTGTTTTACAACTGTTTTAGCTCTTGGAATGAAAGCAAACATGTTGGAATAATGTTTGGATTTTAAGAGAATGTGTTGCTAATTCCCTTCTTACTACTATGAATATAGTGAACTTACGGTAATGGCAGCCTATATTGTTGATCTTGGAGGTAACCTAATGTTGTACTAACTGTTTTGGATCTTTAAATGAGTCTGACTCCAATGAAGTAGGATATGGAGGCCGAATTCTTCCTTGTTTTCATTTAAAGTTGATTATGACTGGAATTACTCTTGCTTCTGGAAAGTGAATTCCGAATGGATTTTGTAAGTTTCACTCTGAACTGTTATCTTGATCTTGTGTCTCATTTGGATTCAATTGTTGGGAAAGTCATGAGGAAGGAAATTGGGATATGGATGGATAACTTGGAAAAGTGATCTTTTCTTCTTTCGTTCTGTTGGAAATCTGTAATTCGTCAATAACGAGTCTTGTAGTGTTTAGATATGAGCAACTATATGCATTGTTTTTTGCCTTCTTCGTCTGAACTTGATTGCTTGGAATCTAATATGATGCATGAACTGAAAGGAAAGTAATTGAATTTACGTTTCAGTTAGTTTTACCCTTTGAATTTTTTATTAATGAAAGGAGTGGAAAGGATAATTGTATGTTATATCAGACAGTATGCTACTTGTATTCCTAACTTTACAAATATTGTGAATTGATACTTGTAATGATTATGTGGAAATGGGACGGAAGTTCCTTGGCTGATTTGTGATGATATTTTTGATAGTTCAGTTGTTATGCTGTTCTTTCTTTTGTGCCTACTTTGTGATGGATGTTTAACTGTCGTTTCATAAAAGCAGGGTTCTTTTATTGAGATAGTTAGTTGAAGCACCTTATTTTTAGGATAAGTTCTTAATATGCTCAGTTCATTGAACTGACCCATGCAATTCATTTTGCAGATGAAATCTGATTAGAATGAAGACATGGCTATTTTCTGATGTTTCTTGATTGGCTTTAAAATGAATTGTAATTGTTGCTTTTATTCCTCTTCGAGGAATTGTGAAAAGAAGAAAATATATTCTTCTGTCCATGAGTTGTATGGATGCTTTGTATAAACTATGCCCAATCAACTGGATTGGCAAATGTACAGATTATGACTTGAAATATTCAATATAATTACAAATGTGATATTTTCAATAGTTATATCAGTTTGATTTATTGGAAATATAATGTTATTTCTTGATTTGGGTCTGTTTATTTATCCTTGGATGGATGCTAAATGGAAACTGATATCTATTCTTACCTAAACGCAACTTTTAAGTTGAAAAATGCAATTAGTTCATACTTGGGTAAAGATGAATTTTTAATCGACATTAAAAAGGATTAGGAAGAATATGGTTCCATAACCGGAAGGTATTCAGGATTAGCTTAGGAGCTAAGGAATATCAATTCAACTTAGGTGTAATCGAACTCCGCTTTCGAACTCCATTAATGATCCCGTTTGATAAATTCAGAATAAAGGATATAAGATAGATATATCCATAACTAATGGACCTTAACTATATAACGTTAAGGAGAAAAAATGAATACATTTCTCGAAATTTAGACCTCGTATGAATGACGTCTAATAAGTTAATATTCTGAATTTAGTTGCAGTTGAGAAAATCTTGGCTAAGTTTAATAGGTTAAACTTATCACGTCCGTCGGCACGGACCGCTTAATCCAATGATTAAGAAGCGAACCAAGTAGGGAAATGTAGCCCTTCGACACGAAGGAAAAGATGCATTGCAAGACAATGGACGGATTTAGTCCCTCTTAGCCCTATACAACTGTAACGGAAACGAGGATCAAGAGATCAGCGTGGATGCTGAAAGTTGACTTTAATTATTAAAATCATATCCAAAGCACTTGAGTAGGATGTGTATTCTCGATGGGAGAATTCCGTAGGACATTGGCATACGCCAGCTATAACAAGGTGTCTCCATGAAAACGGGGTCTTCATGACGACACACTGTTGCAGCTGACATATCGTAATGCCCTCCTGAATTAAAACATTAAGAATACATAGGTTGAATGTGTAACTATGGACAGGGGATAGGAGTATGATCTGGTATATGGAGTGACTCCAGAATACTAAAGATAACTAGACACACGGGGTCGTGGGGAAACGACACTGTATGTCTATGTATCTTTAGTTACCGGGAGTGCCTTCCTATACTCGTTCATATTACTAACTGTAATTGGGAGTTTAAACTAACCTTAAACAAAGAGGACTGGTAGGAACCAGGAAAGACCATTCTAGATAACAGGTGAAGTGAAGTTAAGGATGTATTCCGTTGATGTGTATCACATCCAGGAATATGATCATGCAAAGCATGTGAAAATCTTTGGCCAAAGTATCGCAATTGCTGGTTGCGTTGTCCTTATCACTTAATTTAAGATGCAGGATGTCAGATGAATATCAGTAACAGATATTTAGATAGGCTTCTTAAATGGATCACTTCAATAACCGAAAACGGTTATGAGAATAGTTATATATAATATACCATGCATAAACAAACATGAAGGATCGGTTGTTGCCGAGTCATGAACATGAAGGATCGGTTGTTGCCGAGTCATGAAATGAAGGATCGTTGAAACTCCGAGCCATGAAAATGGAAGATCGTTAGTTCCTCGAGTCATTTACAGCAGCATATAGAATCTGTTATAAGATTGAATGGCATTGAATGTGTGTTCCATATTGTAAATATGTGAACAGGGAACATTCGTTTTAAAAAGAAATTGTGTGATCCAAACTGTGTTGTTTGTGCAGAGAAAAATTATTAAAACTTGAACGTGTGTTTGAATTTTATAATTCATAACAGTGAACGTTATCAAAAAAAAAATTCCCTTGTTCTGGTATTTTAAAATGGGGATGTTACAGATACAACCCTGGCAAGACAATTTTGGAAAGTGTATAGTAATCTTAGTGGAAAGTCTTCAACACTTTCACACATGAAAAAGGCTCCACAACCTAAAATATCACATAAAGAAAATATTAAGATGAAAATTCTATGATACATATTTTCCTCTTTTATATTTATGAAAATTTATAGTTAAACAAGTTAAGGAATTCAAAAAGAGATTTCGCCCCTATACATTTGAGTGAGAAAAATCCGAAAACCATTTATCCGAAAACATGGAGAGGATGAAGGGATGTTATATACAATCATGTATAACTTTCCAAAATTTAATTTTATAAAAATATGTAATTTTCAAAAGACATGATCTCATACCACGCCTTCCCATAATGCTATAATGTTATCAAGGATATGTTGAATTTAAATGAAACCTATTTATTATGGTATGATAAATGTATGTAGGATATGATGACGAAAAGGTTTAAGATCCTTGGAAAGGATATTATAGTTAATATTCAAAAGTTTAATGGGCCTCAAAATAGTAACAAGCTTAGCGAATCTTTTCTTATAGATATATTTGATGTTAATTTTGTTTATGATTTTCCCTAAGGATTTATTACAAAAGGATTCCTTGTATACCTGAAGTAAGCCACATCCCAAAAATGACCATTTAAATTAAAATAATTCACAAGGAAATCCATTAACGCATGGTGCTTTCTCAGTATCCATAAATTTCTCCACCATATAGAGATCTTATAAGGTAAGTGGGCTTCACATTGATTTCAAAAAGAAGGATTTTAATTTATAAGGAACCACATATAAGCATTATTGTAGGGTTTGTTCCCTCTCTATTTCCATATAATAGGATTATAACAATAATTTATAGTAGTACAAGAATGCTGATGAGATTTCAAGTAATTATATTGGATGATTGTTTTATTCTATACATAGTTTGTTTTTTTCCTATATTTCTTAGGTCAAAGAGATTAAAAAAACCATTTTAAAGCTTGATCTTAGACCTAGAGCCAATGCAATCAAGCATGGATGTGACAACCTATAGCTATTATTAATTATAAAAGTTTGAGATTTTTTTTAAACATGGAAACTCATGGATTATAGTTGAGAATCGAAGGGGTTTATCTCTTGCTAAATATAGATTTACATAATCCATACTCTACACATAGTTGGTCTTGTTATAATCAAGGAGAAAAATGCTAAAAATATTATGAATGTGGAACATTTTTCCACCATTTTTGTGCCACCCACCTTGCTAAATTTAGATGGAAAGTGATAAAACTATGTTATATAAAAGAAAAATTATCTTGATGGATGGTGATAACTTGGTCATCATGAAGAAAATTAATATGATGTTTCGATTACAAAGTATAATGTTTCACCTTAAATAATTTTGAGAACATGTTTTTCATTATATAAAAAAATCTTACCACCTAAACCAATGTTGGAAGGTTAAGAATCACTACTAGTAAAGAGATTTCAACAAGCCCTAATGGTTTTTTTAAAAAAAAGATTTACATTCACACACACACACACCTTCACATATTTAGTAAGATTAAACTCTCATTATTCCTTGGGTGACTCAATCATATTAAACTCACCATAAACAAGATAATATGCTAGAGGGATATTATTTTCAAATGATCGCTATGGTGTTTATCTTATTGGGCCATACATTAGGGGTCATAGAAATTTACAAAGACAAAAAAGTGGCCATCAATGTCAAGGGTAACCATTGACTAACACAAGGTCACAAATATAATTATGGATGCAATATCTACAAGGATTATTTGGGGAAGTTGAAATATTGGATCGATTAGGGCCATCTCCATGAGAGGTGAAGTAATTTTGGCATGCAAAGCAATACGTTTTAGGGTTCTTGGCTATGCAAAAAGGCTACAACTATTACTTTATTGCAAATAAAAAAATATAAAGATTCAAATCCCTGATAAGTGGAACACAAAAAAATTATGATGACCATGTGAGATATTTTACATTTTATTATATGAAAATTCATGAAGAAAAATGTAATAAATAATTCAAAATCAACTACTAAAATATTGAATCATAAGTAAATAAAATGTAGTGAAATTAATGGAAGTATAAAACATACCATAAAATATTTGAGACCATATTTTTCAAGTGGGGAAACCGGTACACCGGAAAAAAAACCCTTTGTTTTAATATAAAGATGGCTAATAATTTGTGCAAGATACATGCATAAAAATTTTATGGGAGAGAGAGAGAGAGAGAGAGTAAAAAATCCTTAAGAAACTCTTTGAAAGAAATTATTGAACGTAGTATGAAGGAAGAGAACCAAACACTCTTGAAATAGAGTGAAGAGAGTCATAAGGAGATACAAATTAACTCCACTCATTGCATTAAGCAACCTTCTAAGTGTGTTCCTAGTGTCACTATTTTGTAAAAAGTGAAGGGAGGTGGGTGCAAATAAGGTAAAGGAATTAAAATTGAAATATAAATCCAATATTCCTTATATATAAGGATGATATATTTAATAAGATAACAGAGGAAAAGGCTACATGCCAATCACATTATCTAGTTTATGTGAATTAATACTTCACATTATATTAATAATATACAATAGCGGGACATTATAATATTTTTACCCAAATAAAGATTAAACTCCAACATTCCCCCTTAAGATTTCTTTGGGGGTTACAAAATAGGAGAAGAGTCATCTACTTAATCAATATCAATGACTCACTTCATTAGTGATAGCTATCGTATGAAATGTTTGATAATGTGTTTGTAAACTTGTATCAACAAAGCAATACTAATCTTCATTTCACTAAATTGTAATGTTAAGGGTTTGAGAGAGGTTATTGAGTAAGGGGATATAATGTGGACAAATGTGAAGTTCATTATTCCTTTTACAGTCCAACATTACCAAGTACAATTCAATCCTACATAATTTATACACTTTTAAGTAATTCTAATGGAAGATGAAAAGTCCTATAATGCATTTATAATACAACTTGCTTGATAAATTTGTGGATTTACAAGAGTCACATTGTCCATTTATCATACATCATTAAAATTATAGCTTTCAACTTCATATTCATTTCGACATGCAAAATAACCATTCTCAAATGATGTCACAATGCAACTTTTGATTAAATTTCAGATATGAAACAGATCTACAAATTCACTCTTAAAATTACTATTCTTACCAATTCCTGTTATTCAACCATTACAATACAGTGATTTCCGCTAATTAACTAACGTTTACTTACAACGTTTTGGCCAATTTAACATACACAGTGTTGATTGCCTACCTCTTTCGCATTCAAAGGATGCCACTTTACAACGAATCGTAAGTCAAAATCCCTCTTCCAAACAGACAATTAACAATTATTAGCTAATTGAGTTTCAAAAACATATATCTTGCCCTTGTCTTGGTCATCTTATAACTCCATAGGTTTTCTGGCTTCAAACCCCAAATCTTAATAACCACTCAAAGTGGATCACCCCATTATCTCCTCCTAACATCTTTCCAATGAGCTTCAAGGAGCTTAACTTAGGCGCTCTTCACTGGGTCCTGAACCCCAACAAAGGAGAAAAAAGGAACATCAAGAAACCATGACAACTCTTTACAAAGGCTTCCACAACACAACAAACACACAAACAAAATTTGAACATACATACAATAATATAATATCAATAGTGCATTTACAACTTTCCAACAAAACACAAAGGCTTTGAAAATAAGCCCAGAGGAGACAAGAACATGGAGTCATCTCCTTATGCCTCACATGTGGGAAGAGGGTCCACCCAAGACCTCCAAGTGCACATTCAAACTCAAAATTACTCATTATCTCTCCCTTGCAAAATGTAAAATGATATAATCCCTATTACCTCCACATAGGTGGAACACCTCTCCCATAATCCCTATATAGTAATACTCACATACTCCCTTTTACCTCCACAAGAACGAATCTAATTCCCTCTCCCAACACCACCTAAGGTCTAGATCTACCCAACCCATA
>JAHRHJ020002839.1:0-10242 GCA_019776745.2 Taxus chinensis | reverse complement strand
AGACCTGAAAAATAATCGAGACTAGTACATTGAATAACTTTTACCAGCAGAGTTTTAACATTCAAAAGCATCCCCAACAAAAAATTGACCAAAAAAGGAAAAAAGAAGTCACCTGTTTCCAAGTGTTGAATGTGCTTCAATGAGAATCGTTTCTACAAACAGGGAAAATGCACCTCATGCAAGTCTTGCTCTCAAGTAGTTTTTCTATCTCATTATGCAGCTTTTGCCGCATCTTTGCAGGCCTGAGTAAAAACCAAATACTACCTAAGAACTCTATGATTTTTTATAAAGACAAAAAATATCTATAAGTCTATAAATTAAATGGAGACACAAAACCACTATAGGATAGTTTTACCCACCAACAAACTTAGGAACTGAGGCCAAACATCCTTCAAAATTCACATAACACATTTTTTGACAATATAATAGAATCGATCAATAACTAGTCGCTCATAAGCACATTCAACATTCACCTGTTTCCAAGTTGTTCATGTTGACGTTGTTGACAGGGAAAAAAAATGGAGATCTTTCAATGCAATCTTTCCCACACCACCGCATTGAGCAAACATGATTGGAGTTACGAAGCAAATGGAGGGAAATTAATTAAAAACAAAGAGGAGTTAATATGGCATTAAATGGTGGAGGCAATATTAATCAACGGGTTGCACTCCATAATCGCTGGCGGTGGGGTTCGTAATGGGTGGTGTAAATGTAGTCCATCTGCTAGATTATATTTCCAAAAAAATCGATAACCATTTAACAATAAACCAAGTTTGGTGATTTTTAATACGTGATGTTATATTTAAAATTAGTTTTTATATCAAATGTAATAATATTAAAATTGAAAAGTATTATATATATAGTATATATATATATATATATATATATATATATATATATATATATATATTTGTTGATCATTGGATGATGATACCCCAATGGATAGTGTACGTTTTTTGAACATACAATTTTAATATCTTGTAAAAATTGGTTTAAAAAATGTAGGTGGGAGTGGTCATTCTAAGTTGAAACGAAATTTGTAAGTCGAAAACATGTTAAAGTATAAAAGGGTGTTTAAAAAAAATTTAAATTTGATATATATATATGTGTGTGTGTGTGTGTGTGTGTGAAAATTGACCCTTAAATTTTATTTTATAGTGAATGGGCTCCTCTCCCCTATATAATTTTATATGTTACCACAAACCAAGCCAACTAATTCATGTGAAACGAAAAAATCTTTTTAAAATTGTAAAAGTAATTCCAAAATACACTAAAAAGACATATCCAAGCTTAAAATATTAAGAGATATATTTAAAGGCAATTCAAGAAGATATTTTACCACCGGAAAAGTACTTTTTTAAAAGCAATCCAAGAAAATATTTTACCACTAGAAATTAGAATGTAATATATTTAACACACCTTACCCATCTCGTTATAAACACCCACTTTTTGGATTTATATTAAAGTAAATATAACCTCATCATCGTTATAAACATCCACATTTTGATTTATATTAAAATAAATATAATCTCATCTCGTTATAAACACCCGCTTTTTGATTGATATTAAAGTAAATATAACCTCCAGTTTTGGAACTAAATAAAAATATAAGATAGCCCCATTTTTGGAACAAAATCAGAATAATATAAAATAAAATAGATTATAACCTCCACTCTGAACAAAAAACCAGAATAATATTATTCAAATGATCCATGTCATCCCTCGGTGACGGTTTTCAATGCGTGGGGGGCGGTTCCATTCAACATGAAAATGACAAATATAGAATATTTTCCGTTAAAAATGGGGGGGAAATATAAATACCAGTGCAGCAGTGCTGATTTCAATAATTAGGTGACCCAAAAATTTAAATAACAAAAGTAAAAATCACACCGAGACCTACTCCTATTTCTTAGGGGGTTTTTGACCCAATTGATTTTTTAAGCATTGAGCTTCAAAAATTTTCATTGGGTAGAAATCACAGCGACCTTTCAATCCTTAAACAGTGCAACACATGCATATCAGTTCTTCGGGCGTCAAATCAACGTGATGTTTATTCCCAACAATCATCCCACCAACACCGTATAAGTACAACACGTCCAACATGATTAGTAATTTAGTGGTTTTTGGCAAAGAAAACAAAGATTTGTAGAGCAGGATAGTTTGTTTTTTGATTTGAAGTGGTGGGAAATAACACATGTTGGAAGAAATAGTGGGGTTGTTTTAGGATCCTTAGATATGGGATAAGAATAGCGGGGTTGTTTTGGAATCCTAGATATGGGATAAGGTTCAATTATTTGAGGAAGCAAAGCTTTAAAGGATTGCTAGTTTTGTAGCTCAAGATTCACAGTAGGTGAGAGGATTTGGAAAAGAACTTAGTTTCAAGCTTAATGTTTCTGCTTTTCCTGGTCCCTTTGACTCTGAACGTCATTAAAATTCTTTCATTTCATTTCATTAAAATCTTTAACTTTTTGTAGCTTTCCAAGAAAATACTAAAATACCCTGTCAAGAAAGACATATTAGAAGCTACCTACTTCACACTACCGACAGTCGAAGTGTGTGGTCCTTGTATGGACAATTTGTTTTGGAAGCCAGATTTCTGCAGGGTCAGATTTCTGCAATAATTGTTTGGCGGGCCCATTTCTGCGGGGACACAGTGCCGGTCCCATATTCCACTCACAGGTTTTGGTTTCTATTCCGTAGAGATTTCAACTGTGTATACAGACCGACCTTCATTCCTCTGTTTTTGACACATTATATCCAATCTTCTGAAATATTCTATTCTTCTTCCAGAGATTGCTGCATTAGTGCCATATTACCCAATCAAGCAGCCATGGTGGATCCTTCGCACGAGGGAGCTTAGCTACTGCTTCATGGAGGAACAGTCGAGGGTGGCGACCCAACAAGAGAGGAGACTGCATGGAGGCTCAAATTCAACAGGGTTCCAAGGCCTGAAAGGGATAAGAAGCCTACCAGAGGAATCCATGATTGCTTCAACGTAGTGCTAATTTCTGCCATCTCTTTTGAGTTTTTTTTTTTTCGGCTGGGTTCTTACAATTTTTTATCTGATTCTGTGTGGAAATCAAGGATACCCATTCCGTAGATTAATAGAAAAAGTGGTTTCAATTAAGCTGAACCACTTCATAGATTTACAAAACCACGAACTTCATAAATATACAGTTTAAAACACAACCACTCTATGGATTTAAGAAATATGTATATTTAGTAAAGAGGAATCTATAAGCGCTTCAATATTAGTACTTCTTATGTATTCATTCTTCATTTTTTATTTTGTTGTATTTTTTATCGTATTCGACGCTGACCCACTTCATAGGTTTTTGGATATACAGCAGTTTCGACTAAGCTGGCCCAATTCATTGAGTTTTATAAATATGTAGTGTCAATGACGCATACCCGCTTCATAGAGGTGTATACGCATGCAGTTTTAATGAGGCATACCTGCTTCATTGAATCTTATTGTTTCAATAAAACAAACCCACTTCTTCGATTTTTAAAAATATTCGCTTTCAATAAAGCAGACCCACTTCATAGATGGTTTGAAATTTGTAGTTTCAGTAAAGAGGAGTCTATAATTGGTTCAGTCTAGAATTTGGTATGTGTTTTTTCTTCAATTTTCCCACCACCATTCTTAAGGTTTTACTTGGGTTTCTTTTATATTTTACATTAATCTGTGTTTATATCAAGCAGATCCAATTCATAGATTTATAGGATTGTCCAATTTCAATAAAGCATACCCACTTCATAGCTTTTTAGAAACATGTAGCTTCATCAAAGGATTCCATTTCCTATTTTTCAATTTTCAATAGAGCAGACCCACTTCATAGATTTTACAAATATGCAGTTTTCGTAAGCACCAGCACCTCATTGAATGATACCTACAAGCGTTTCGCGTAGTGATTATGATGTTGGTTGGAACATTGTTTGCCCAGAGGAATGGAATTGCTTGTGAGATGAATGATGTTCCTGTCTTAAATCATTTGACTCAAATTAATGCAGACCCACTTCATGGATTTTTAGAAATGCGCTTCTAGTGTTGTAAGCATCATGTAGCAACATCTTAACTTGGCTTGTTGAAATAGATGCTCCCACTTCGGAAATCTCTAGAAATTTTCTGTTTCATACAACACCTTTATCGAGCTGGGTGAAATATAAGAATGCTATGAATATTCGGCTTCTTATTAGAATGGTCTTGCCAATGAGAGGAATGATATTTTTGCTATAAGCTTTAGTAATCATAACTTTAAACAGATCCACTTAATGAAATGTATCGTGTGCCAAATTGAATGATATTATGATACTTAAATTGATATGAACTCAGATTCCTGTTAGGTTTTTGAATTTTGTTTGTTTAAAAGAATAATACTCATGTTTATAGGAGGGATTCACATTATCGTCATTAGTATTAGGAAACATTTATCTAAATCCACATCATAAATCATAGAAATATGTTGTTTCTTAAGCATTGTATATCTTATTGAATGAGAACTAGAAGTGTTATGTATTCTCAAGTTCATGTTGGTTTTTTGAACTTGTTTTGATCTAGTAATGGTATTTCTTCTGAGGAGTGATATTCTTGTCTTGGACCTGAGAACTCTTGAATATGTTTGGAGGTTTTTGATGAGTTTTCGCAGCCCTAGGAGAACGAGCACGAGGAATTTTCAAGCTGGCAGCTGATAATTCTAAGCCCAGGAGTTATTCTGCTTTGTGAGAGAACGTTCGGGTTTTTTATGGGTAGTGGTTTTGATGACAATAGCTTGATGGGTTTAACAGAGCAGAAATGGCTTTATCCTAATCTGCAAGAAAACATTAGGGTCTTTTTTGGGTATTGGTTTCAATGATGATACTTGATGTATAAAAGATCAGGAATTTGTTGTTTATTAGTTATCTTGCCTAAAGGCCAAATTCCCCCAAAGATTGCATGCAAGTATCCTTCTGGAAGTTAGCGTATCTAATTTTAAAGTTAGCTTTATTTTGTATACCCTTTAAATGTGTCAACAAGTCGTATCAAGTTAAGTATTCCTTATCCCACTCCTTTTATTTTGTGCATGGTTGGATTATGAATGCTGTTTGTTTCATTTCATTTATGCTACATAGCGCATTCTTATTTTCTTTTATTTTGTTGTTGTCTTTACATTCTTATTATGGCCCTTGCCTTTACCATGGCCCTTAATCTAATTACCATGGTTCTCACTTTACCACGTAATGACTCCCTGGATATAGTAAGGTTCTCTAAATAATATTTGTATGTTTAGGTCCTCCTCCACTAGATGCATCCCAACCTTTAGTTGTGGTTTAGTTATCTACCTCCTTTGCAAGGAGCTTTTTCCTACAGCCCTAAACTGCTTTGTTGACCTGCAATCTTATGTGTTGGATCTAGAATGGTCTTTTACCTTTTACCTATTTTATATTTAGAGGCTTTGAATATGCAGAGAACCATTTCTAGGCGCCCTAAACTGCTTTGTGGACTGGCAATTTTATGTGTTGGATCTAAAATGGTCTTCCACCTTTTACCTATTTTATATTTAGAGGCTTGTTATATGTAGAGAACCGTTTCTAGGTTCAATATATATTCTAATTTCAAGATTTGGGGAGATATTTATTTCTCTTCAAAACAAATTAAAACTGAAAAATCCTCTCTAATAAAGCAGATTACTGTAACGCCCGCAAAAAAAATGACGTTCTAAGAACTTGCTTCCACTAAACACATAACCGAAACCACGACTAAATTTTTTTTTTTTGTCTCATCTTCATCAAAGTTAAGGTTTGGATTGTTATTACGAAATTACTCTTCACAAAGATCTCTATTCGAATCTTTGAAAATAACGATTGTTATTTTCAAGTGGTTGAATGGACCAACTACTTTTGTCACGGAGTTCGACGGGAATGGATATAGATGTTGAATCAACCGACAGCCATAACACGACCAAGTTATCATTTGCAAACACGTGATGCAGGTTCAAAACATGACCATTGAATATAATATCTTTAACTTTTTGACTGAGAATTATCATGAAATGTGAAATTAGCGGAATTCTGTGAAATGTGAAATTTCCGTATGTAATTCATCTTAGTTGAATTCTGCAACTAATGTATCGAATAGGTCTAATGCGAAAAGGAAAACGCGGTTTTAAAGTATTTGTACGATGGAGGTTGAATTTTTTCACACGCGTGTAAGGAAAATAAAAACTCTTACCAAGACTTTCATCTAATGAAAACTATCCATACAACTGAGAACTGAATTTATAAAGGCAGGACTCAGGAGGATAGATTCTCTTGATTTTATTATTATTATTATTATTATTTTTCCTTGGTTGGTTGGAGGTGGGTGGCTTTAATAGCCACCTTCCATTTCATTAAAATCCCATCCTTTTGGCGTGTTGGACTCTCCTTGCTGGGCCGCACATCTTCCATTTGTTTCACTTGAATTTGCAGATCTTATGCCTTTTTGTGGTCGGCCTGCTATTTTACTCTGCCCTGGCCGCGTGGGTTTGATATGGTGGTTAGAGATGAAGCTACAAGCTAGTGAAGCAGGCGTGTTACCTCCACTTTCATTGGGTGCTGCGAGGTGTGCTCTTGTCGGGGACCCACAGCACGGCCTGCAACAGTAAACAGCCAGGCAGCAGGCAGGTCGCAGTATATAAGAAGCCTTTTGAGCGCTTCCAACAAGCAGGTTGTCCAACCATGCTGTTATCTGTTCAGTATCGAATGCATCCACGAATTCGGGATTCACCTTCAAGATATTTTTATCAAAATCGATTAAAGGATAGTGAGAGTGTTACCAGGAGACCTGATGAAATTTATTACAGAGATTCTTGGAAAAGGTCATGACAAGGCATGTTAGCTAGAAACTGCACTGTTTACATCTGATCAGATTGTAGAGCCAGGTTCTTTTGGTGTGTACACCTTAAGAAAAGGGGAGTAGCTGTAGATTTGTTTTATGGCTTAGCTTAACTGATGCTTGAGTTTTCTACCTTCCTAATTACAAGTTTTCTGAATTAGTCTTTACCTCTGATTATCTGCAAAAGGGTAATCCACGACCAGAGATATGCCACATCATAGGATAAAGTCAAAAAGCTTGTAATCAAGAAGGCGTGACAAACATTGTTTCTTAGAAGTTGGTCTGCTGCAAGACAGCTGTGCTGCCGCAGATGAGAAGAAATTGTAAAACATCTCCATGGGAAACATTGCCTTGGTAGTTGAGGATGTCGCTGACATAACACCTTAAAGATTGCATACAGTGTTCATTGCTACATTGACAGATCATTTGATCATGGGAGTGTGTAATAAACCTTCCAAGACGTGGTCCTAATCCTTTTGGGTCCTATATTCAACTAGAAAAACCAAACTGATTGAACTCGTGGAAGAAAATCGCATAGAGGTGGATCTGTTTCAAATCAGAATATTCATGAAGCACGATTTGTTTGCAATTATATGAACATCTCATAGACCTTTCTTGGGAAGTGCATTAATTTACATATACATACGTAGGTTTTATTGTATATATAATTGATATTATTTCCTTGGCTACGGTTTATATTAGTATACTTTGTTATATAAAAGAATATTAATAGTATATTAGTATTAGATAATTAATAATAATAAATCCATTATTTAATATTACTTTAATATGAATAAAATTTACGATATTAGTATCCTTAATAAGCATTAATGAAATATGGGTAATGAACTTAATAGTTAGAGCTTTTGCATTAAAAATTTCTTTCTACACAATTTAGTAGGTATTGTACGGGAGTTCAAATAGATTTGGTTTTCATTTCCCTTAATAATTTGCAAATGGATTTACAATGATTTCTTAAATGAGGAAAACATACTAGAGCTAGAACTTAAATTACTTCATTGGAATATTGAAACTATTTAAAACTTAAGTCTTTCATCAACTAATGGTATTTCCTTTCGAGAGTGATATCCTTTCTGTGGACCGGAAGAACCTTAAATATGTTTGGAGGTTTTTGTGAGTTTTCCCCACCCGAGAGAATCGGACATGAGGAATTTTCAGCTGGTGCTGATCATTCTAGCCCAGGATTATTCTGCTTTGTGAGAGAACGTTCGGATTTTTTATGGGTAGTGGTTTTGATGACAATAGCTTGATGTGTTTAACAGAGCAGAAATGGCTGTATCCTAATCTGCACGAAAACATTTGGGTCTTTTTTGGGTATTGGTTTCAATGATAATACTTGATGTATAAAAGATCAGGAATTTGTTGTTTATCAGTTATCTTGCCTAAAGGCCAAATCCCCCCAAACACTGCATGCAAGTATTCTTCTGGAAGTTGGCGTATCTAATTTTAAAGTTAGCTTTATTTTGTATACCCTTTAAATGTGTCAACAAGTCGTATCAAGTTAAGTATTCCTTACCCTACTCCTTTTATTTTGTGCATGGTTGGATTATGAATGCTGTTTGTTTCATTTCATTTATTCTACATGGCGCATTCTTATTTTATTTTATTTTGTTGTTGTCTCTACATTCTTATTATGGCCCTTGCCTTTACCATGGCCCTTTATCTAATTACCATGGCTCTCACTTTACCACGTAATGACTTCCTGGATATAGTAGGGTTCTCTAAATAATATTTGTATGTTTAGGTCCTCCTCCACTAGATACATCCCAACCTTTAGTTGTGATTTAGTTATCTACCTCCTTTGCAAGGAGCTTTTTCCTACAGCCCTAAACTGCTTTGTTGACCTGCAATATTATGTGTTGGATCTAGAATGGTCTTTTACCTTTTACCTATTTTATATTTAGAGGCTTTTAATATGCAGAGAACCATTTGTAGGCGCCCGAAACTGCTTTGTGGACTGGCAATTTTATGTGTTGGATCTATAAAATGGTCTTCTACCTTTTACCTATTTTATATTTAGAGGCTTGTTATATGTAGAGAACCGTTTCTGGGCTCAATATATATTCTAATTTCAAGAGTTGGGGAGATATTTATTTCTCTTCAAAACAAATTAAAACTGAAAAATCCTCTCTAATAAAGCAGATTACTGTAACGCCCGCAAAAAAAATGACGTTCTAAGAACTTGCTTCCACTAAACACATAACCGAAACCACGACTAAATTTTTTTTTTTTTGTCTCATCTTCATCAAAGTTAGGTTTGGATTGTTATTACGAAATTACTCTTCACAAAGATCTCTATTCGACTCTTTGAAAATAACGATTGTTATTTTCAAGTGGTTGAATGGACCAACTACTTTTGTCACGGAGTTCGACGGGAATGGATATAGATGTTGAATCAACCGACAGCCATAACACGACCAAGTTATCATTTGCAAACACGTGATGCAGGTTCAAAACATGACCATTGAATATAATATCTTTAACTTTTTGACTGAGAATTATCATGAAATGTGAAATTAGCGGAATTCTGTGAAATGTGAAATTTCCGTATGTAATTCATCTTAGTTGAATTCTGCAACTAATGTATCAAATAGGTCTAATGCAAAAAGGAAAACGCGGTATTGAAGTATTTGTACGGTGGAGGTTGAATTTTTTTCACACGCGTGTAAGGAAAATAAAAACTCTTACCAAGACTTTCATCTAATGAAAACTATCCATACAACTGAGAACTGAATTTATAGAGGCAGGACTCAGGAGGATAGATTATCTTGATTTTATTATTATTATTATTTTTTTATTTTTTTTTCCTTGGTTGGTTGGAGGTGGGTGGCATTAATAGCCACCTGCCATTTCATTAAAATCCCATCCTTCTGGCGTGTTGGACTCTCCTTGCTGGGCCGCACATCTTCCATTTATTTCACTTGAATTTGCAGATCTTATGCCTTTTTGTGGTCGGCCTGCTATTTTACTCTGCCCTGGCCGCGTGGGTTTGATATGGTGGTTAGAGATGAAGCTACAAGCTAGTGAAGCAGGCGTGTTACCTCCACTTTCATTGGGTGCTGCGAGGTGTGCTCTTGCCGGGGACCCACAGCAGCGGCCTGCAACAGTAAACAGCCAGGCAGCAGGCA
Organism: Taxus chinensis; assembly: GCA_019776745.2. Lineage (NCBI taxonomy): Eukaryota > Viridiplantae > Streptophyta > Pinopsida > Cupressales > Taxaceae > Taxus > Taxus chinensis. The sequence continues at coordinate 237 of JAHRHJ020002839.1, read as the reverse complement.
GGTCGCAGTATATAAGAAGCCTTTTGAGCGCTTCCAACAAGCAGGTTGTCCAACCATGCTGTTATCTGTTCAGTATCGAATGCATCCACGAATTCGGGATTCACCTTCAAGATATTTTTATCAAAATCGATTAAAGGATAGTGAGAGTGTTACCAGGAGACCTGATGAAATTTATTACAGAGATTCTTGGAAAAGGTCATGACAAGGCATGTTAGCTAGAAACTGCACTGTTTACAT
>JAHRHJ020002838.1:0-10249 GCA_019776745.2 Taxus chinensis | reverse complement strand
GCACTTGAGTTTAAATTACTTTTAAAGACTTTTCCCTAAGGTTAGCCTTTCCAAATCCCTGGATTCTTTGTCTTAAGTCGACCCTCCTCTAAAAGACTCATTACTGGTAGAGGTATTACGGTCACGCTCTCATCAAGGAGTTATTAGAATAAACCTGATTCTAAAGCAACAGAATGGGACAATATCTCATAACCTATGCTTGAGATTGCCATCTGAAATCCATTGATTGCCTATCAGTTCTCTTAACTGAATTTATATCATACTTTTTAGTTTAAAGATATAAATGATTAGAATCCAATTTACTATTGTCCTGTTATACTTAGGACTAGGGATTAGTAATTCAATCCAACTTGTTTAGCGTTCTCTTTCAGGCTCAATTTTAACCTATCTTCTAGAGAGACAATAATTAATTACAATATTGCTTTTGCTAGAACAAATTAGAACTACTAAATACTCATAAGAATTTAGTCTAATTACTTACAAGCTTTCATTGTCAATCGCAAAAGCATCCATATTATACAAAGATAACTATGCCCCTTCGTTACATAAACCGAAGAAGTTCATCTTTCATAATAGAATACAACACATAAGTATCAAACACTTATTTTCATTCCTTTCGAAACTCATACAATTACATTTTATGCAACAGCATGCTTGATATAATGCTAACGGAAAAGAAACATCTTTTCACATATAGTACATCTATAAAATCAAGCTGTAATTCTTTATAAATCAAATAAACTATCTGATCAGCCTGCCAGATCTGCATTGTTTTTACCTCTTACGGCAACCATCTGCAAAAATAGTCAACATGAGTCAGTTCAATGAACTGAGCATGATAAGCACTAACTTTTGAAACAATTGCAATCCATCAATTGTTTTCATTAAACACCCTGTTTAAATGAGATCTGATATTCACATAAGTAAACATAATCAGACTATGCCCTTGTAACACAAAATAATTACAAATATGTACTCTATCATTGTTACAAATAGTCTTAATCACTTTCTAATATTTCATCAAATATTAAGAAACAAGGAACGAATGTACACAACAATCATTAAATCCAAATCACAACATTGGTCAGATTGTTTCATTCTCAAAAAGGAAATATCATAACAATTCGGGATTCCACCAATATGTTACAAACAATTTCCCACAGCTAGTCAATTATCAATACTATTAAATAAAGGAAGAGAAAGAACCAAACCATTCATACTTCCTTTCACATAAGTTCATCACTGTACTGCCTTCACATATGAAAACATTCAACCAGTATAAAAATGAACAAGTTAGACAAGCCGCAAGCAAGATCACTGTTCTAAATCGCGAAAATAGAAACTCAGCAAAACTCCTGTACAGCAACTAACACATCAACAATTCATGTAACAACCTTAAGCCCAATGCTAGTTCCTTTTACACAGTAAGGCATTGACACAAGTTGAAAACAAGAACTACAAGCGTATCGCTGAAAACAACAACCTTATTGCATCAACAATCTAAGGTTTCCCAAAGGACTATGCTATGTTGCCCACACGGTATTTCCAAATCATGCACAGTCGAATCAGACAGATTAATTGGAATAGAACATAGCATACATATTCTTGCTCAGTCAAAATCGGACTGAAGTAAAAGAAAGGAATTCAGCCAACGATCCTTACCTTGCCGCATGCAAGTCTTGGAGTGATATTCGCGACTTACCCAACAAGGTCAGAACACGAAACGGTCATCCATACTCAAGGGCCTCAAAAAGTAACAAAGACAGCCCAAGGTCAAGCTCAAAAAGAGACAGAAGTACTAGTTACCTTTCCAGAATTCCAATGATTCAAACGGAGGTATCAATTCAAGCAAATGCATAAGAATTCATACTGACATTCATCAACGAAGCATAACAATAATCAGACAACAAATTACTCTCTGCCAATCATTTTACACTAATTTGCACAGGTTGAAGACGTACATGTCCACCTAAGAATCTGTACCTCAAAATCCCAAAAACACGAAGGAATTCCAATCGCAATAACAAAATCGAAATACATGTTATTCCATTAAGTCGCCGGCACTTAAAATACCAACAACTTAACTTTAATTGGCTCAAAAATAAAATGAATCATTCAATCGACTCCTCAGAGTCGTCCAAGCCACAATAGTCTAAATCTATATAATCACAATGTAACTGTTAAAGGTTTTGCACTTATAACCACTGAACCCTACAGCAACATACTATGAAATTTGTTGATAAATACATATATGCCATTCATGGCTAACGTTCAGAATGAAACAAGTGAAGCAAATCGAATACCCATTTCAAGCAAGAAAAGCAACTGAGCCGCTTCGAACTTTCGAACAGCTTCCACATAGAAATGAAAAAGCATACCCAGGAATTCTATACTGATTATTTATTACAAATAACCGGGGTCAGAAGGACTGTTCCTTTCTCTAAAGGACTTCCACGAAAGCAAACAACCAAAACACAAGGATGAATCAACATCCACAACAGTAGATAGTTTATATGTGATTCAATCAAGGACTCCACTGAGTCGTTATAAAAAAAACATAGATGTATTTACATTACACACAGTCCACAAGTAATCCCGCTAACACAATAACAAGGAAAACAACTTCCGCAGTAACAATATTATACAGAGTCAACATTAATCCCGTTTCCACAAAAACAAGGAAAACTCTTCTGCTGGGTCGCAAAGACTACGGTAACACAACAGTTGCCTGTTCCAAACTAAAAATTAGGAAGCAATGAAAACCCAAAAGGGTATTATTAAACACAGTCAACAAAGCCCACGACAGAGTTTCCAAAGAAGCGATAATACTGACAAATCTTACAGTATTCATCAAATCGTTCCATACGGTTTCCATAACAAGAACAGCGACCACTAAACAAAAGCACACAGCAGTCTTATACTACACACAGGTATATTCTAAGGGCTCACGCCAAACAGGCCGAACACTCGAATCTTGTAAATAAATACCTCACATGCATAAGCCAGGAAGAATACACAAACAAATAGAGTCGAAGTTCGATTTCAACAAACACCCAACAAGAGGAAACTGAAAAAAAATCGAACCAGAAGAGATACAGTGCCAGAAATCAAACTAGATCTCATAGAAAATTCATCCAATCTTCACAAAACATTTGAACAGAGTTGTTTTAATGAAAGCACTTGAAAAACAGCAAGATATTTAAAGGTTAGGGCCTAGCATGCCTGTATGTTGATCAAATTTCTGAAGCAGACCACAGGAAGAGCTCAAACTTCCTTTTCTTTTTCCACGATAAAGCGACCAACAAAATTTCGCTGTCTCCATCACATATATATCCTCCATGACAGAGAAAAGAGCCAGAGAAATTCATTCTTGCCATGCAACTCAAAGAGAACTGGTGCTAAGAACCAGTAAACCAGCAGAGCAAAAACCGAAAATCGCGATAAGCCAAACAAACCCACAAACTTCCCGTTTGCATGCCTTCTCGCGAGTTCCGTGCTCGCTTTCCAAGAAAATTAAATGCCATTAAACCAACTTTCCCGCTTAAACTCAACTTCCACCGACCGCCAGCTTTGGTGACAGTCAATCCAAAACTCATGTTCATTTCCAAACTTAGCGACCTGCCACGTCCCCACCGTTTAGCCGTCGCCTAAATCTCCGCCATGACCTGTCCCTCATCCTTATCCCTTACATTTATTGCCATGGGAAACACCGCCCATGGTTCGCCACCCTTCATAGGCCCCTTCATAATCTCCTCCAAAGTTAGGTTAGTATTTTAGGTTAGAGTTTAGGGTAATGCCCACACTAACAATTTTACACAAAGATACTAACTTAGGATATTAACTAATAGCCTAGGTCTAGGTTAGACTAACAATAATCTAACCCCTAGGTTAGGTTTTAGTTTTAGGTTACTAACCCTTAATAATTCAGTTTGGTCCTCGTCCTGAAAACTCGGAAAGACCTGTAACATACCTTCTAGAATAGAGTTAGCTCCCGTTCTTATTGCAGAATTGTATGTCAACGAATTATTACCTGATCTACAATCGAGACCTTCCAGATATACTTTGATATCGGGAACCGTTTCATTTCTCAAGATCAGCCTGAGTCATAATCCTGACTAGCTTAATAAATACTTCCATACCTTGCAACCTGTTCAAGGTCTATGATATAATTTATCACATACAGATTTAAAGCATTACTTGGATCAATTCCACTGATCCAAGTCTAGATATTATAGAAGAATATCTCTATAATTCATTCCGTGATCAGATTAATATTCAGACACAAAATGAAATAAATAAAAGAGTCTATTCATATTTTGACTCAGTCAAGATCTGCAATCTGCAAGAAATTCAGTACATATCAAGCATGATTTATGAATCGAGGAACACATCCTTTTTCAAGAAATCACATATCAACACTTGAATGCTTAGGAGAAAGTAACAACAGTTCAGGGTGTTACATGATAGGTTTATTAGATCCTTGTTGTAATTTAGATAATTGTGCGTAAGAAACTCTGTCCCCAATGTTAATAAAGAAGTATGTCAAAAATTCATTAGACAAAGTAGTAAAAGAGCACACAAAATGTGTGGGGAGATCATAGAACCATTGCAAGGCAAAGTCTTTAAGACTCCTTAGAAAGAGTTTGGTCAGAAATATGTCATGAGAGGTGTGATCAAAAGAAGCTACATGAAAAGGGAAAAGATGTGCGATATTGTCTCCTTTTCCATCATTAGTAGGGAGTTTAGGAGTAACAAAACTCAATGGTAAAATAATAAGGAACCACTTTGGGTGTAAGGGGATTGTGAAGTAGTTGAGTAAAATCCATATCATGAGTAGAAGCAGATGCACCTTGTTGTAATTGTAAGATTTGAGCTTGTAGAGTATGAACAAGGGTTTCAAGGGCTTGTGAGCTAGATGAAGTAGTGTGAACCATTAAGAGTGGATATAGGATGTGTAGTAACAATAGTGGCTACATGAAGAGGCTTAGAAATATTGTGTATTGGAATGATTAGGCATGCCCCTAAGGAGGTAGGAACCATAAATGTAGGAATAAAAAATGTTGTCAAAAGTAGAAGAGGGTTGAGACCTCCCAAAAAGGGATTCTATGTACTAATATGTTTCTGATCATGAGCAAGCTTAGACTCCACAAGGATGCTGATAATAAGATCAATGTGGTAAGGATACTTTGATGAAATTATCTCATGGAAATGAGATACAAGTTCTACTTGTTCACAATCCATAACATTATTGTCATCATGGTGATAATCATAAGAATTCTCAAGATTAGTTTCAATTTCATGTAACAATAGGACCTCATTGACATGGTCAAACATAGATTGATTGACAACAATACATAATGGGGAAGAATCCATGAGACTACAATGCTTTCGAGTAGGAGGAGAAAGTTCAATATGATCAATAGGTTTATTGGTAAACCTGAGTACTGACATTGGGAGGGCATAAGAAGAAAGCAAATGCAATTTGAAATAATATGAGAGAATACGAATGAACAACAACATAGAATTTTGAGGAAGAAGAAAACCCTAAGGAAACTAGGGTTGATGCTAAGATCGACTCATGAGAGGGGTTCACCATAATGTTTAGACCCTAATTAGATTTAACATGTGAAACCTAATTGATTTTAGTGAATTAGTGCACTAAAGGATGTAAGGGTTAATAATAAGTGATTATTATAATTAATTAACTTCCAAGATTAATTAACACAATATCAAAATAATGATTTGAATACTTTTAACTGATATGCTAGATAAGATATGAACTTGAAAATAGAAAGAAATCAATCCACCTAGCTAATTATAGATGATTCTGGAAAGTTTTTAGAGGATGCACTGGTGGAACAAGAGGATATAGACTTGATGATGCTTCATTTCTAGGACTGTAACTAGAAATTGACCTAGAACGAGGACCGTAAAAATATTCAAAGGCCATATTATACAATCTTGACCCTTTTGTATGGTCTAGGAATTTCTTGGATTCTGGGTTCTGCAACTTCTGCACACTGGTCACATTTCCTAAACCTATATGTCATTGTCAAACCCTAATTTGTGATCATGTCGCGAAGCACTCTAAATATTATGATCATGATCTCAAACCCTAACCATGGATATGGTAATTCCCTAAACAAACCAAACATTAGTTTAGCTATGTGGTAACCATTTATGCATCACGCTAACATTGGCACTACTCTTAAAATGGCCTCAAACTGCATGCCATTTTATAGCTAGCATGTGATATATGAATGAATGAAAACTAAATTTGACAACCATCTTTGAAAATGCTTGAGTTGAGTTAGATATTACTACAATACTTGTGGAAAGGATGTTTAGGTGCTTGTAGATGAGAGATACCGATATCTTAACCTAGTAAAAATATTTAGACCTATAGATATTGTTACCATAATGACTATAGGTGTGTTATTGTGAGATTTAGGGAGCCTTGTGTTCCTTTTTCAAGTGTTGGAAGTGAGTGTATTAATTTTGTGCTATAAGATTTCCATGTTAAAAAATGAGGTAGTGTTACTTATTTATATAGGGTTTCATAGATGAGTTATATAACAAAGGTCAATCTAGAGGGAATTGAAGACCCAACAAAGAATATGAAATGGAAAGTAAAGTTGGAGAATATGTCAATCCAATATTGTTCATATCAGCCAAGACTAGATATAATATATTGACCAAATTGTATGGCTTTGACCAGGGATGGAAAACATGTAATTTGAATTTTGGAAGTTGTTACTTGATTTTTGTATGTGGATCTTATGCAGTGTGTTCTCAAATTTCAAATACATATCAGTGTGTAAGGATAAACAAGCTAAATAATAGACCTCATAGCATGTTAAGTAGGAATGAGAAGGTTGTATTCATATTAACAAGAGTACATTGTCAAAACTAACAATGTCAAAGAGTGAATTGCCAAATTTAAGTGTCTACAATAGCCACTTTACCAATTTCTACTTTTATATTCTAATGCAAAATGTTTCTATTTCATGATTATATTTACATTTTAGTAGTTTTATCTTCTAAATCTCTATTACGCGATCTCCTTCCACTTTAGTATTCAACTTATAAATCTCAATGCAAATTTGTAAGTTGAAACTACTAAAGTGAAAAGACTTGTAATAGCTTCAATCATGTAACTTTAAAGAACTAGTCAATAACCTCCACAACGTACTAGTAGTACATATAAGAATAAAAATTAAAGTGGGAGTAAAAATTAATAGCTAATATAGATCTTCTAGTGCATTATGGCATTTACAATATTTGTAGTTAAACCTTAAATTGTATTTACAATATTAAAGCATTAACAGATCTTCCAATACACAATAAAATAATTGCACCTCCTAAAAATGAACCACCGGAAGATAAGAACAAAAATAAATTGGGTATGCAATAAGAAGGTAAGGTAAACCAATACTTTAATGACATGACAAGACATTCATATTTGAGTTTTATTTCAATCATGCAACTCAAATATGAATGCCTTGTGTCATTTCAATATCAATTTACCTTGTCATGCCTTTTTAGTATTGCTTTACCTTTTCGTGCCATTTGAGTATTGTTTTACCTTCACATGTATAGGTTTTATTTCAATCATGCAACCCAAATATGCCCCTAATGTTTACAAAACATTAAACAAAAATCCTATATTTACAATATTATAGGTATTGTTTAATCTTTAAGTGTAAGTTGTTTATATCAGATTGATTTATTTCCACTAGAATATGCAAAAAAAAATAGTCGACACAAACAAATAAGTCTTGGGTACAAAGTAAAACATCTTAACATTTTTGGTGATGTGAAAATTAGAAATGACATGTGACAAGGCAATCACTTCACAAAAGGTAAAAGTAATGCTAATTTGGCATGACAAGGTAGACCACTTCACAATTTTGGGTTTTATTCTTGACATAACATGCCTCATTTCTAACATTTTATTTCAATTATGCAACTCAAAACAACCAACACCTCCATTTATGAACTATCATTAGTCTAAGCAATCTTTGCAAACTAGAAATTCGATGTAACAGGAAGGAGGTAAAATAATAACGAAACCTGACATGTTAAACATTTATTTCAAAATTATCAGTAAAGGAAGATGGGAAGTTAGCGATGTCGATAGCATAAAAAATTCATGTTTTTTTATCCTTGAGATAAAAAACCTCATTTCAAACTTTTTTATTTCAATCATGTAACTCAAATATGACCCGAATATTGCACAAATAAAAGGGGCTATTGGAAAATTGGAATAACCCAACAAGAAAAAATATGATATATGGGTTTTTTAACTTCATTCCTTCAATGATAGAATATCACATATTTCAAACTTTATGCAATGTGATAAGCTCATAAGCAAGATATGCAAGATATTTCTCACTTTCACATTTTATGCAATGTATAAGTTTCACATGACAAGCATATGCAAAAAAAACATTACTCCTTAATTAGAACTTGAGTACAAAACATACTTGCACTAGGATCCATAAGCAGAAACTATTGAAACTAGAAAGAGTTACAAAATTCAAGTTAATATAAAATATTACTAAATCTGCAATCAATGTGAAACAACAGTAACTCTCATAATAAAAATCTAGTGGGTGCAAATAAGAAAGGAAAGGAATATTCATAATGTGGAAGATAATGCATTCACTTCTGTAATTGTGGGTTTTATCCCTGAGAAAACACACCTCATTTCAAATATTTCACATGCAAAGCATGCAACTCAAATATGCCCCTACCATGTATTCTAAAAAAACTATGTAAATGATGGAATAACCCTAAGCAAATATGCAAGTTAACAAAGAATCAAATACTTAGAAAAAAAGTCTACAAAAACAAAGAACCCTTAAGTATAAAACAAAACATATAAACATGGTGATGGTGTGAAAACACATTTCTTTTCTTTGACATAAATTTTTTGTCTGCTCCTTCACTTTTCCTTTTAATTACATTTTCCAGAATTTAATTTCCAAAGCTTATTTCCTTAATCCAACATTGGGTCAAAATAAAAGGCCTTCCTCTCTTGCAATTTTTTATCTAAATAAATCCTTGCATTATCATGCTTCAATATCCTCACAAACCTCTATAGACTCTAAATTTTTTTTCTTGGGTATTCATTCCTAGATCCTGAGAATATGCAGACTTGCATTACCCATGATTCCTGAGTGTATGGTTTCCTCTTAATGTGGCTACCCTCTAGAACTGAGAACAAAGTGGGTGCAAGAGAAGACATGGTAATAATGCAATAGTGAAATGTTCATTTATGTTTGGCTAACACATTTGTATCTTCACAATTGTGGGTTTTATCCCTGAGAAAACACACCTCATTTCAAATATTATATTCCAATCATGCAACTCAAATATGCTCTAAGTATTCTAGAAAACCAAGGAAATGATGGAATAACCCTAAGCAAATATGCGAGTTAACAAAGAATCGAATACCTAGAAAAATAGTCTACGAAAACAAAGAACTCTTGGGTATAAAACAAAACATCTAAACATTTTGATGTATGTGAACATTGACACATGGCCATCCTAGAGATAACAGGCCTCACTATCAACATTTTATTTCAATCATGCAACTCAAAGGACAACCAACAACACCTCTAGAATAAATTTGCAAATATTTCAGAATGATCCAACATTGAGTAAGAATGAAAGGAAAGTCAATGCAAATGAGTAGGTAAAGAAATATTAAAATAACAAGCTATAACACGCATATCTGTAGACACAAAATCACGCAATTGGGTACATTCCTAGGTCCTAAAAGCATACTTGCATTCATATGATTCCTAAGCAAGAAAACTAGTAATTGACACCTATCTTTGGCCTCTGATTTAACAAAAATGTAATTTTGTAAAACCCTAAGATATTATAGAGTCACATATAATAAATAATAAATAAAACATAGATTTGACATAGCAATAAGCTAATAAAAATTCAAACCCTAAGTGCAATAGAGGGAATAGAATACTTAATTGATTTCACAATAAATCCTGAAGTGTTCTGGACTAGAGAACTTATGAACAAAAGGAGAAAAATGTCGCAACTGTGCCTAACAAATTTTGTAACTATTGGATGTGTCAGGACTAGGGCGCCTAGATTGGGTCAGGGGTGCCTAGGTGCTAGAGTCTACTTTTGGGTGCTTGTGTCTACAAAAATGGCTGGAACCTGAATCCTCTGGTATCACAAGGTGGTCACTAAACTTTTTTGTTAGCCATTTGTATGTCAC
>JAHRHJ020002837.1:0-10252 GCA_019776745.2 Taxus chinensis | reverse complement strand
CCCAAGGCGCAGGCTTGGGGGGCATAACACAAACTGTCGAGATGCGAAAATTTATTGCCAAGGTGCAGGCTGGGGGCACACAACAGAAAGTGTCAACATGTAAAATTTCATGCCCAAGGAGAAGGCTAGGATCGCACAACACAAACTCTTCACATGCAAAAATTTCCACCCAAGGCAAATGCTGGGGGTGCACACAACACAAAGCGGGAGCACATAAAAAAAAGTGTCGATGTGTAAAAATTCGTGCCCAAGGTGCAAGCTGGGAGTGTAAAACATAAAATGTCGACATGCAAAAATTCATGCCCAAGGCAGAGGTTGGGGGCACACAACACAAAATGTTGACATGCAAAAATTTGGCGCAAGCTGGGGGCCCACAACACAAAGTATCGACATGAAAAAATTCATGCCAAAGGCGTAGGCTAGGGGTGCACAACACAAAGTGTCGACATGCGAAAATTCACACCCAAGACGCAGGCTGGGGGCGCACAAAACAAAGTGTCGACATTGAAAAATTGGCAAAAATTAGGGGCGTACACCCAAGGCGTAGGCTGGGGTCGTAAAACATAAAGTGTTGACATGTGAAAATTCACGTGTGCAAAGCACAGGCTGGGGGCATGCAACAGAAAGTGTCGACATATAAAAATTCATGCCCAAGGCGCAGGTTGTTGGTGCATAACACAAAGTGTCGACATGCCCAAGTAAGCTGGGGGCGCACAACACAAAGTTTCGACATGAAAAATTCACACCCAAGGCACAGGCTGGGGGTGCACCGCACAAAGTGTCAACATGTAAAAATTCACGCCCAAGGTGCAGGTTGGGGGTGCACAACACAAAGTGTTGACATGTGAAAATTTATGTGCAAGGTGCAGGCTGGGGGAGCACATACAAAAGTGTCAAGATGTGAAAATTCACACCCAAGGTGTAGGCTGCGAAACACAAAGTTTGACATGCAAAAATTTGCGCCTAGGTGCAGGCTAGGGAGCACATGACACAAAGTGTCGACATGCGAAAATTCACACCCAAGGTGTAGGATGGGGGCGCATAACACAAAGTGTCGACATGCGAAATTTTGCGCCCAAGCTGTTAGGTGGGGGTGCACAACACAAAGTGTCCACATGAAAAAATTCACGCCCGAAGGTGCATGCTGGGGACGCACAACATAAAGTGTTGACATGCAAAAATTTTTGCCCAAGGTGTAGGCTGGGGGCACACAACACAAAGTGTCGACATGCGAAAATTCATGCCGAAGCCACAGGCTGGGAGTGCACAACACAAAGTGTCGACATGTGAAAATTCGCACCCAAGGCGCAGGCTGGGAGTGCACAACACAAAGTGTCGACATGTGAAACTTCGCACCCAAGGCGCAATCTAGGGGCGCACAATACAAAGTGTCGACATGCGAAAATTCAAGCCCAAGGCATAGGATGGGGGTGCACAACACGAAGTGTCAACATTCAAAAATTTTCACACAAGGCGCAAGCTAGAGGCGCACAACACAAAGTGTCGACATGTGAAAATTCATGCGCAAGGCGCAGGCTGGTGGAGTACATCAAAAAGTGTCGACATGTGAAAATTGACACCTAAGGTAGAGGTTGGGGGCGTAGAAGACAAAGTGTTGACATGCAAAAATTCACGCCCAAGGCATAGGCTGGGGGCACACGACACAAAGTTTCAATTTGCAAAAATTCACGTCCAAGGCGTAGGCTAGGGGCGTATAACACAAAGTGACCACATGTGAAAATCCATACCCAAGGTGTAGTTTGGGACCGTACAACACAAAGTGTCGACATGCAATAATTCAATCCCAAGGTGCAGGCTGGGGGCGAACAACATAAAGGGTTAACATGCAAAAAATTGTGCCCAAGGTGTAGCCTGGGGGCGCACAACACAAAGTGTCGACATGTGAAAATTTGTGCCCAAGCCACAGGCTGGGACTGCATAAAACAAAGTGTCGACATGTGAAAATTCATGCCCATGGCATAGCCTGGGGGCGCACAACACAAAGTGTCGACATGTGAAAATTCAAGCCCAAGGCATAGGATGGGGGCGCATAAAAAAAATTGTCGACATATAAAAATACGCGTCCAAAATGCAGGATGGGGGCGCACAACACAAAGTGTCGACATGCAAAATTTTGCAGCCAAGGTGCAAGCTGGAGGCGAACAACACAAAGTGTCGACATGCGAAAATTCACGCCCAAGTCATAGGCTGGGGGTGCACAACACAAAGTGTCAACATGTGAAAATTCACGCCCAAGGTGCCAGATTGGGAAGCACAACACAATGTGTCAACATGCAAAAATTCACACCCAAGGCGCTGGCTGGGGGCGCACAACACAAAGTGTCGACATGCAAAAATTTGCACCCAAGGCGCAGGCTTGGGGGGCACAACACAAAGTGTCGACATGCGAAAATTCACTCCCAAGGCGCAGGCTGGGGGCACACAACAGAAAGTGTCAACATGCAAAAATTCATGCCCAAGGAGAAGGCTAGGGTCGCACAACACAAACTCTTCACATGCAAAAATTTCCACCCAAGGCAAAGGCTGGGGGCGCACCACACAAAGTGTTAACATGTGAAAATTCGAGCCCAAGGCACAAGAAAGGGTGCATAAAACAAAGTGTCGACATGTAAAAATTCATGCCTAAGGCACAGGTTCAGGGAGTACAACACAAAGTGTCGACATGTGAAAATTAACACCCAAGGTGCAGGCTGGGGGCACACAACACAAAGTGTCAACATGCAAAAATTTGTGCCCAAGGCACAGGCTGGGGGCGTAAAACACAAAGTTTCAAGATGCAAAAATACATGCCCAAGGTGCAGGCTAGGAGCGCATAACACAAAGTGTCAACATGCAAAAATTTCCGCCCAAGGCAAAGGCAAAGGCTGGGGGCGCACAACAAAAAGTGTTAACATGTGAAAATTTGTGCCCAAGGTGCAAGCTGGGGCGCATAAAACAAAGTGTTGACATGTAAAAATTCATGCCCAAGGCACAGGATGGGGGAGCACAACACAAAGTGTCGACATGCAAAAATTCACACCCAAGGTGCAGGCTGGGGGCGCACAACACAAAGTGTCGACATGCAAAAATTTGTGCCCAAGGCACAGGCTGGGGGTGCACAACACAAAGTTTCAAGATGTAAAAATACATGCCCAAGGTGCAGGCTGGGAGCGCATAACACAAAGTGTCAACATGCAAAAATTTTTGCCGAATGTGCTTACTAGGGGCGCAGAAAAAAAAGTGTCGACATGTGAAAATTCGTGCCCAAGGCGCAAGATGGGGGTGTAAAACACAAAATGTCAACATGTGAAAATTTGTGAGGCTAAGGGGTGCACAATACAAAATGTCGACATGCAAAAATTCACACCCAAGGCGCAGGATGGGGGCACACAACACAAAGTATGGACATGCAAAAATTCACGCCAAAGGCGCATGCTAGTGGTGCACAACACAAAGTGTCGACATGTGAAAATTTATGCCCAGGGCGCAGGCTAGGGATGCACAACACAAAGTGTCGACATGTGAAAATACGTGCCCAAAGCATAGGCTGGGGGCACACAACAGAAAGTGTCGACATGTAAAAATTCACGCCCAAGGCGCAGGTTGCTGGTGCACAACACAAAGTGTCGATGTGTGAAAATTCGTGCCCAAGGCATAAGCTGGGGGCGCACAACACAAAGTTTCGACATGCAAAAATTCACACCCAAGGCGTAGGCTGGTGGTGCACAACACAAAGTGTTGACATGCGAACATTCACGCCAAAGGTGCAGGCTGGGGGCGCACAACACAAAGTGTCGACATGCGAAAATTCATGTGCAAGGCGCAGGCTGGGGGAGCACATAAAAAAGTGTCGACATGTGAAAATTCACACCCAAGGTGCAGGCTGGGGCGTAGAACACAAAGTTTCGACATGCAGAAATTTACACCCAAGGCGTAGGCTAGGGGCACATGACACAAAGTGTCGACATGCAAAAATTTGCGTCCAAGGCGCAGGCTGGGGGTGTACAACACAAAGTGACCACATGCAAAAATTCATGCCCGAGGTGCAGTTTGGGACCGCACAACACAAAGTGTCGACATGTAAAAATTCACGCCGAAGGTGCATGCTGGGGGTGCACAACATAAAGTGTTGACATGTAAAAATTTGTGCCCAAGGTGTAGGCTGGGGGCGCACAACACAAAGTGTTGACATGCAAAAATTCATGCTGAAGCCACAGGCTGGGAGTGCACAACACAAAGTGTCGACATGTGAAAATTTGCACCCAAGGCGCAATCTAGGGGCGCACAACACAAAGTGTCGACATGTGAAAATTCAAGCCCAAGGCACAGGATGGGGGCGCAAAAAACAAATTGTCAACCATTGAAAAATATGCACCCAAGGCGCAAGCTGGGGGCGCATAACACAAAGTGTCAACATGCAAAAATTTGCACACAAGGCGCAAGCTGGAGGCACACAACACAAAGTGTCGACATGCGAAAATTCATGCGCAAGGCGCAGGCTGGTGGAGTACATCAAAAAGTGTCGACATGTGAAAATTCACACCCAAGGTACAGGCCAGGGGCGCAGAAGACAAAGTGTTGACATGCAAAAATTCATGCCCAAGGCATAGGCTGGGGGCACACGACACAAAGTTTCAATTTGCAAAAATTCATGTCCAAGACACAGGCTAGGGGCGTGCAACACAAAGTGACCACATGTGAAAATCCACGCCCAAGGTGCAGTTTGGGACCGTACAACACAAAGTGTCTACATGCGATAATTCATGCCCAAGGTGTAGGCTGGGGGCACACAACATAAAGGGTCGACATGCAAAAAATTGTGCCCAAGGTGTAGCCTGGGGGCGCACAACACAAAGTGTCGACATGCGAAAATTCGTTCCTAAGCCACAGGATGGGAGTGCATAAAACAAAGTGTCGACATGTGAAAATTCGCGCCCATGGCATAGGCTGGGGGCGCACAACACAAAGTGTCGACATGTGAAAATTCAAGCCCAAGGCATAGGATGGGGGCACACAAAAAAAATTGTCGACATGCAAAAATATGTGCGCACAAGGTGTCGAGGCTCCAAAATTCAGGCTGGGGGTGCACAACACAAAGTGTCGACATGCAAAAATTTGCGGCCAAGGTGCAAGCTGGAGGCGAACAACACAAAGTGTCGTCATGTGAAAATTCGTGCCCAAGTCATAGGCTGGGGGCGCACAACACAAAGTGTCAACATGTGAAAATTCACACCCAAGGTGCCGGATGGGGAAGCATAACAGAAAGTGTCAACATGCAAAAATTCACACCCAAGGCGCTGGCTGGGGGCGCACAACACAAAGTGTCAACATGTAAAAATTTGCACCCAGGGCGTAGGCTTGGGGGGCATAACACAAAGTGTCGACATGCAAATTTCACACCCAAGGCGCAAGCTTGGGGGCACACAACACAAAGTGTCAACATGTGAAAATTTGTGCCCAAGGCGCAAGGCTAGGGGCACACAACAGAAAGTGTTCACATGTAAAAATTCGTGCCCAAGGCAAAGGCTGGGGGCACAACACAAAGTGTTCACATGTGAAAATTTCAAGCCCAAGGTAAAGGCTGGGACCGCATAACACAAAGTGTCGACATGTGAAAATTCATGCCCAAGGCACAGGATCAGGGCGCATAAACACAAAGTGTCGACATGTAAAAATTAACGCCCAAGGTGCAGGCTGGGGGCAGTACAACACAAAGTGTCAACATGCAAAAATTTGCCCAAGGCACAGGCTGGGGGCGTAAAACACAAAGTTTCAAGATGCAAAAATACATGCCCAAGGTGCAGGCTAGGAGTGCATAACACAAAGTGTCAACATGCAAAAATTTTTGCCGAATGTGCCGGCTAGGGGCACAGAAAAAAAAAGTGTCGACATGTGAAAATTCATGCCCAAGGCGCAAGATGGGGATGTAAAACACAAAATGTCGACATGTGAAAATTCATGCCCAAGGCAGAGGTTGGGGGTGCACAATACAAAATGTCGACATGCAAAAATTCACACCCAAGGCGCAGGCTGGGGGCGCACAACACAAAGTATGGACATGCAAAAATTCGTGCCAAAGGCGCATGCTGGGGGTGCACAACACAAAGTGTTGACATGTGAAAATTCATGCCCAAGGCGCAGGCTGGGGATGCACAACACAAAGTGTCGACATGCAAAAATTTACACCCAAGGCACAGGTTAGGGGCGTACAACACAAAGTGTCGACATGTGAAAATTTGTGACTAAGGTGCCCGTTGGGTGCTCACAACAAAAAGTGTTGACATGCAAAATTTCACACCCAAGGCGCAGGCTGGGGGTACACAACACAAAGTCTTGATGTGTGAAAATACACACCCAAAGCGTAGGCTGGGGGCACACAACACAAAGTTTAGACATGTAAAAATTCACACCCAAGCCGCAGGTTGCTGGTGCACAACACAAAGTGTCGACGTGTGAAAATTCGTGCCCAAGGCATAAGCTGGGGGCGCACAACACAAAGTTTCGACATGTAAAAATTCACACCCAAGGCGCAGGTTGGTGGTGCACAACACAAAGTGTTGACATGCGAACATTCACGCCAAAGGTGCAGGCTGGGGGTGCACAACACAAAGTGTCAACATGCGAAAATTCATGTGCAAGGCGCAGGCTGGGGGAGCACATCAAAAAGTGTCGACATGCGAAAATTCACACCCAAGGCGCAGGCTGGGGCGTAGAACAAAAAGTGTTGACATGCAAAAATTCACACCCAAGGCGTAGGCTAGGGGCACACGACACAAAGTGTTGACATGCAAAAATTTGCGTCCAAGGCGCAGGCTGTAGGCATACAACACAAAGTGACCACATGTAAAATTTCATGCCCGAGGTGCAGTTTGGGACCGCACAACACAAAGTGTCGACATGTAAAAATTCACGCCGAAGGTGCATGCTGGGGGCGCACAACATAAAGTGTTGACATGCAAAAATTTGTGCCCAAGGTGTAGGCTCAGGGTGCACAACACAAAGTGTTGACATGCGAAAATTCATGCCCAAGCCACAGGCTGGGAGTGCACAACACAAAGTGTCGACATGTGAAAATTCACACCCAAGGCGCAATCTGGGGGCGCACAACACAAAGTGTCGACATGTAAAAATTCAAGCCCAAGGCACAGGATGGGGGTGCACAAAACAAAGTGTCGACATGTGAAAATACGCGCCCAAGGCGCAGGCTAGGGGTGCACAACACAAAGTGTCAACATGCAAAAATTTCCACACAAGGCGCAAGCTGGAGGCGCACAACACAAAGTGTCGACATGCGAAAATTCATGCGCAAGGCGCAAGCTAGTGGAGTACATCAAAAAGTGTCGACATGTGAAAATTCACGCCCAAGGTACAGGCCAGGGGCGCAAAAGACAAAGTATTGACATGTAAAAATTCACACCCAAGGCATAGGCTGGGGGCACACGACACAAAGTTTTGACATGCAAAAATTTGCGTCCAAGGCGCAGGCTAGGGGCGTACAACACAAAGTGACCACATGTGAAAATCCACGCCCAAGGTGCAGTTTGGGACCGTACAACACAAAGTGTCGACATGCGAAAATTCACGCCTAAGGTGCAGGCTGGGGGTGCACAACATAAAGGGTCGACATGTAAAAAATTGTGCCCAAGGTGTAGCCTGGGGGCGCACAACACAAAGTGTCGACATGCAAAAATTCCTGCCCAAGCCGCAGGCTGGGAGTGCACAACACAAAGTGTTGACATGTGAAAATTCGCACCCATGGCGCAGGCTGGGGGCACAAAACACAAAGTGCCCACATGTGAAAATTCAAGCCTAAGGCATAGGATTGGGGCACACAAAAAAAAGTGTCGACATGCAAAAATACGTGCCCAAGGTGTAGGTTGGGGGCGCACAACACAAAGTGTCGACATGTAAAAATTTGCGGCCAAGGTGCAAGCTGGAGGTGAACAACACAAAGTGTCGACATGTGAAAATTCGCGCCCAAGTCATAGGCTGAGGGCGCACAACACAAAGTGTCAACATGTGAAAATTCACGCCCAAGGTGCCAGATGGGGAAGCACAACACAAAGTGTCGACATGCAAAAATTCACACCCAAGGTGCTGGCTGGGGGCGCACAACACAAAGTGTCGACATGCAAAAATTTACACCCAAGGTGCTGGCTGGGGGCGCACAACACAAAGTGTCGACATGCAAAAATTTACACCCAAGGCGCAGGCTTTGGGGGCACAACACAAAGTGTTGACATGCGAAAATTCACTCCCAAGGTGCAGGCTAGGGGCACACAATAGAGAGTGTCAACTTGCAAAAATTTGTGCCCAAGGAGAAGGCTAGGGTCGCACAACACAAACTCTTCACATTCAAAAATTTCCGCTAAAGGCAAAGGCTGGGGGCGCACCAAAAAAAGTGTTGACATGTCAAAATTCAAGCCTAAGGCGCAGATTGGGGGAGTACAACACAAAGTGTCGACATGCAAAAATTAACGTGTCCAAGGCGCAGGTGTAGGCTAGGGGCACACAACACAAAGTGTCAACATGTAAAAATTTGTTCCCAAGGCACAGGCTGGGGGTGCAAAACACAAAGTGTCAGGATGCAAAAATACATGCCCAAGGTGCAGGCTAGGAGCACACAACACAAGTGTCAACATGTAATTTTTTTTGCCGAAGGTGCAGGCTAGGGGCGCACAAAAAAAAGTGTCGACATGTGAAAATTTGTGCCCAAGGCGCAAGTTGGGGGTGTAAAACACAAAAGTGTCGACATGCAAAAATTCATGCCCAAGGCGGAGGCTGGGGGTGCAGAACACAAAATGTCGACATGCAAAAAATCACACCCAAGGCACAGGCTGGGGGTGCACAACACAAATTATTGACATGTAAAAATTTGTGCCAAAGGCGCATGCTGGGGGTGCACAACACAAAGTGTCGAGATGTGAAAATTCACGCCCAAGGCGGAGGCTGGGGGCGCACAAAACAAAGTGTCGACATGCGAAAATTTTCACCCAAGGCACAAGTTAGGGGCGTACAACAGAAAGTATCGACACGTGAAAATTTGTGACTAAGGTGCCCGTTGGACGCTCACAAAACAAAGTGTTAACATTCAAAAATTCACACCCGAGGCGCAGGCTGGGGGCACACAACACAAAGTGTCGACATGTGAAAATTCATGCCCAAGGTGCAGGCTGGGGGCACGCAACAGAAAGTGTCGACATATAAAAATTCATGCCCAAGGCGCAGGTTGTTGGTGCATAACACAAAGTGTCGACATGTGAAAATTCGTGCCCTAGGCATAAGCTGGGGGCACACAACACAAAGTTTTGACATGTCAAAATTCGTGCCCAAGCCACAAGCTGAGAGTGCACAACACAAAGTGTCAACATGTCAAAATTCGTGCCCATGGCACAGGCTAGGGGCGCACAACACAAAGTGTCGACATGCGAAAATTCAAGACCAAGGCGCAGGATGGGGGCAGCACATGAACAAAGTGTCGACATGCGAAAATTCACGCCCAAGGCGCAGGCTGGGGCGTAGAACACAAAGTGTAGACATGAAAAAATTCACACCCAAGGCGTAGGCTAGGCCGCACATGACACAAAGTTTCGACATGCAAAAATTTACGACCAAGGTGCAAGCTGGAGGTGAACAACACAAAGTGTCGAAATGCGAAAATTCGTGCCCAAGTCTTAGGCTGGGAACGCACAACACAAAGTGTCAGCATGTGAAAATTCACGCCCAAGGTGCCGGATGGGGGCGCACAACATAAAGTGTTGACATATGAAAATTCATGCCCAAGTCGCAGGTTGGGGGCGCACAACACAAAGTGTCGACATGTAAAAATTCACATGCAAGGTTCAGGTTGGGGACGGACAACACAAAGTTTCGACATGCGAAAATTCATGCCCAAGGTGCAAGTTGGGGGTGCATAACACAAAGTGTAAACATGTGAAAATTTGCACCAAAGGCACAGGCTGGGGGCACACAACACAAAGTGTCGACATGTGAAAATTCGCGCCCAAGGCACACGCTGGGGGTGCATAACATAAAGTGTCGACATGTGAAAATTCGCACCTAAGGCACAGGATGAAGGTGCACAACACAAAGTGTCCACATGTAAAAATTCATGCCCAAGGCGTAGGCTGGGGGCACATGACACAAAGTTTCAACATGCAAAAATTCACGTCTAAGGCGTAGACTAGGGGCGTATAACACAAAGTGACCACATGTGAAAATTCATACCCAAGGTGTAGTTTGGGACCGTACA
>JAHRHJ020002836.1:0-10256 GCA_019776745.2 Taxus chinensis | reverse complement strand
ATCACAGAAATCTCAAACAGTTTTATGTATATCCAGGTAAATTCTTCGTTATGATGTCCATGCCCCTGATGGCTATATGACCAAAACTATAGTGC
The DNA here is from genome assembly GCA_019776745.2 of Taxus chinensis. Taxonomy (NCBI): domain Eukaryota; kingdom Viridiplantae; phylum Streptophyta; class Pinopsida; order Cupressales; family Taxaceae; genus Taxus; species Taxus chinensis. The sequence goes on along the minus strand of JAHRHJ020002836.1, from coordinate 10,161 downwards.
AATATTGTTGTATCTGCAACATCTGAAGCACAAAGATTACCATTCTTAGTACTATCGGTGGTTAAATACAAGGTTTCAACCTTCCTACCTCTTGTACCACCACAAGAGACCTTGGTGACCTCCAAGAGTCCAGCCTGTAAATATCCAGTACAACCATCACTCCCAAATTCCCCACCAATATCAAATTTCTCCTTAATGTAGGCACATGTCTGACATCCTTTAATAGCCATGTATTCCCATTCTGCATCTTAACCTGAACAGAACCTTTTCCAACTATACTACAAGGCTCATCATCACCAAGAAAAACATGCCCAAAATCCCCTTGAACATAATCAACAAAATAATGCCTATGTGGAGTAGCATGAAAAGAAGTGCCTGAATTTAGAACCTAAGATTCAGTAATATTATGCAAAGAAAGAATCAAAGCATCCTGACATACATTACCCGATGCCACATTTGCCTCCTTGTTTTCTTCCTGTTGTTTCTTCTTGTCCTGAAGCTCCTAACAATCCTTCTTTGCATGCCCAGACTTTCCACAGTTCCAACATACAATCTTGCTCTTAGATTTTGACCTTTCCTGATCTTTCGATTTTCCACGGTTTCCTCTATTCTTCTGTCTCCCTCTAGTTTCCACTGTCAAAGCATTTCTTGAAGTAGAAGATTCCCCAAAGTTTTTTCTTCACATTTCCTCGCTTAGAATCACCCCTACAACATCCTCAAACTTCAACTTCGAGTTAGTTAGAACCGAGTTGCTTACCCGCCATTACCAGGCTATTCCAACTTTCATGTAAAGAGCACAGAATTAATAAAGCCCTAACTTCTTCATCAAATTCTATTGTAACCAAAGCTAGCATATTCACAACCGTATTGAAATCATTTTAAATGATCTGCTATTGAACTATTCTCAGACATCTTCATATTAAACAACTTTTTTATTAAAAATATCTTGTTAGAAGCAGAGGGTTTTTCATACAACTTCCCTAATGCATCCATTAGATCTTTTGTAGTCTTTTCCTTTGAAACATTAAATAATACCGAAGATGCAAGACACAAGCCGGATCGTTCCAAGTGCCTTTCGATCCAACAAATCCCATTCCGCATATGTCATACTCGAGGTTTGATCACCTTCTCAGACAACAGAGTATAAAGATCTTTCTGATAAAGGTAATCTTCCATATGCAATCTTCTAAAGACTGAAATTCTGCCCGTTGAATTTATCAACCCTAGATCTTCCATCATCTGCCATAGCTCCCACTCAAGCTAAATAACTTTCCCTGCGATTCAACACTTCAGCAAACCAAACCAGGCTTTGATACCAATTGTTAGGAAATAAGAGATAAAAAATGCGGAATAATCCCTTACAGAATCGCAACAGTAGAAACTAATATGCAGAAAATATTATAGATCTCAAATAAAAGTGTAGAATAAATAACACAACATAGAGAGACAATATTTAATGTGGTTCACCCAAAATGGGCTACGTCCACCAAGATTCACTTGCTCAGATTTTATTACAAGCCTCCACTCTCTCAATACAATACCTAGATCCGTTTGGAGCTATGCTCAACAAACTCTACAGAATTCACACCCGAATTCAAAACACATCTGCAATACATTTGCTTGTATTTTACATATGCATAAGACCATATAAATAGACAACTGCTTAAGTAGTTTTACAAAACCATGGGTATCAAACAATGGGAAAAAACAAAACCGTCACATAAACCTATGGGTAGCCGAAGAGGCGGTTTTACAAAACAAAGGGTACCGAAAAAACCATGGGCCCAAAAATAGCCTATAACGGTTACCCATTACCCATGGGTTAATAAACCACCGTTAAAATACCTGAGAGTAACACATGGAAGGTGTACCATACTCTAACATGAAAATAGGCTCCACAAACATAACATAAGAACCCTCTTAAAAACTCCTCTGAAAATTATGAAACTGTTGTGATTTCATTCATAAAAATTAGGAGATATTAGACCATATTTTGTAGATGTAAATACCTCAAAGTTAAGGCCAAAACAATCCCCAACACAAGTCGATTCACTAGAAGAGAAACTGTTGCACTTTATTGCCTTCAAACATATTGCTGGAAAAATATTGAAATACTCTGAAAATCTGATTACAACCTATGGGAAATTCTGAGTGAAAATCCCTCTCAATTCCTAGGGTTTTCATTCACAAGAGATTAAATTCACAAGGGATTTCATTCTTGGAATTTTTGATGCAAAAGCTGGATCTTCATGCAAGAGAAAATGACATAAAATATTTCTAGATATCCCCAGAGGCAAGTTGACTATCCTTTTGAAAGAGAAAGGACCCCAAATCGACCTCCAAGGCAACCAATGACATTTCATGTTTTTCCCTAGACTGGTCACATTTTTTAAAGGGGACTTTTGTCACATTTCTCTATTTTTTTGACCCCATATGCAAGTCGCATTTGTCCTAGAAATATAATTAAAATTAATTGTATTTTTACATTGGCACTTTCCAACTTTTATTTTAATATTAAGCTTTGTATTACTTTATTATATGTGCATTTTGTAATTTCATATTTTAATATTTACACAATATAATAAAATAAATAAAACTTAGTCACCCTTGACTCACCCTTTGGCAGTTGGGTAGACAAAAATGGGCAAAAGGTCTTCGATATGAACTATTTGAAAAGAGCGACATTACATTTGACCACCTTTCTTTGCTTGATGTTGCCATTTTCAGTCTTACACCCTTACTTGCTCATTCTGAATTTTTACTCTTCGGAATTTATCTTCCTGGACACCAGCGCCCATCCATGACACCAACAAAAGGTGCCCTTGTCCTCTCTGGGCGTTCCTCTCTCCTTTGTACTTTACTTATAATTTTTGGGTCCTTTCTAGCCATTTGAGCGCATCTTATCTTTTTGGTAGTAAGCCTTTTCAGGGTTAATTATGAAATTCAAGCAAGGGAATCATATAAATATAAAGTTATGTGATCATAATAAAGGACCAAACATTAAGCACTATCTATCACCACCTAAGGTTGCATCCATCAAGGTATCTAAGATCTCCATTGCATCCATCTAACTCCATCACAAGGGACACAAGGGCTGGTTTTCTACATTACACTCCATAAGAGGGAAGTTCATTCTATTCCATGCACACATCTATTACATTCTACATCTAGCTATTTGCTTGCTATTCCAAGTGCGACAAAAGGTGAATAAGTGCGAAGCTTTAACGACCATATTGGAACCAGGTTCTGAGATTTTCTGTAGACTTCGATGCCCACACAGAGGTCCCGGGCACCCGCGGGGGCTCCTATCCTAGCCCAGGTGCCCCTGTCCAGCCATTTCTACCTCTGCTTGCATTTTTTTGTGATCTATTGCAACAATCTCTACTTCTATTCCATCACCATGTTCAATTCAGACTCACTGTGGGATAAGTGACATCAAGATAAGTATCTTACCCCCCTCATTTCCTTTCATATTTGAAATTAAATGAATTGTTTAGCATTTTATATTTCATTGTATGTCATTTATAACAGATCTTTGCTTTCATATTTAAATAAAATAATCAATTTTTATTGAATCAGGAATGACCCTGGTGGTGAAGCTATGTTGAACAAATCTAGGTGTTGTACTACATCCCCTTGCAAGCAAGAACAATCCCCATGTAGGTCTCTTGGTGCAGGTGCATTAGTGTATGAAAATACAAGCCAACACCCTATCCCGTCCTTGTGTCTCTCGACACGAGTAACATGTGTAACTATAAATAGAATAAAGATGTAACTTGTATGATAGTGATATAGTGTGACATGTTTCAAATGTCAAACTAATTCCATTTATCCCTTAAGACCTTTGGCAAAACTTCATGTGATTTTCTCTTACTAAGACATGGTTGGGAAAGTGCACGAAGATGGGGGCAAAAAAGTGGCCAAAAACATGAAATCGACTAAAACGCTTATGCGTTCTTGTTTGTCAAGTTTGGTATTTTCCAAACCAAAAACACATACGCGGAATAACACTTACAAATTTTTATGGTTAAGTGACATGCACATGTTCTTAGTATTATGAATTTTGGAAAGGTTTTTGATGTTGCAGGTGAGGGAAGGTGACATATTTACTAAAATAAATGTTAAGTATAAGAAATTAGTAATAAAAGTATAAAGAAATAATAAAATAAATCTTATACATACTTTTACTTTACATTTATAGTAGTAAATATAAGAAATTAGGGTCACTCTACACCTGATAGAATTAGTCTTGTAGCTTCAATAGTTATAATCTAGAAGATAGTATTTCAAAATCTAATCTAGTCAGTACTTACTTTCAGGATTTCAACAAGGACCTAAAGCTTTAAGGGTATATGTATTGTAGTCGGTGTTTGTTTTGGAAAAACATATAGTCGTTTTGTAGGTTTTTTGACCTTCTGGATTGTTTGTTGGCATTTATAGGAGTTTTGGATGTGTCAAAATTAAATTTTACAAACTGCACATCTCCCAAAGATAATGACACTTGTTTGAGTATATGGACTCATGATTTTCCCCATGAGTGTAGAGTGATGGCTTAATTTCATCTTGGAAGAAGGGTAACATCGTGTTAGGGATGATTACATACTTTAAAACTTGGAATTATCTAATCAACTATATAAATATGCCAATACGTGAAGTGTATCTTAGCTATCTCACCACACCAATCCATGCATTCATTTCGGGAGGGAGCTAAAATATTTCCCACACAAGATGAGGAATTGATGATGAATCAACATACTCAAACCCAAAAAATGACACTCCTTTTTGAGAGAGATTTCAAGTAAATAGAATATAGGGAGCCCACCCCCATATCTATATACAAGGGTGCTTACCCCATATCTATATTGAGGATAGGGGTGGGGAATAACGAGTAAATATATGGGTGCACACATCTGGGCTAACTAATAGATAGAGAGATAATGACATGGGATTATTATTATGGTAAATTAGTGAAAGTACATTTACTATGTAAATGTAAATAGTAAATGTAAAATGTGGTTAGTATGTGGTAAGTTAGTAAGTTAGAATAATAAAACAATTAGTATTGTTTTATTATTATATTGGTGAGAGGTTGAAACCATATGGGTGTATGGTTGTACATGAAGACAAATTTTGTTGTAATGATTGTTATTTTACATCTCCTATATAATGGAGTGTAATGAAATAATGAATAAATAATAAAAATATAATATAGAGTTGTTGATTTCAATTATTGTCTGTGTAGCTATTTCATGGATTCTTTGTATTAGATCAGAGTAATTTCTACACATACAAATTACTATGATTATATTTTTAATAACTCATTACCCAACAACCCTATTCTTAAGCAACCACCTATTTCTTCTCACCCGTCCCATTCTATGTTGATCAAATCCAAATATACCCTAATCTCTCCTGCTCGAACATCAACTACACAACCTCATTCTCTGACCAGACTTACACATCCATATTTATCCAGAGGATAATATGGAGGGAAAATATTCCTTAAATATCCCATGATCATTATAGCACAAATTTTGACTATGGGAGCTTTCCGTTGACTATTTGAACATTGAAAATGAATTCCGTATGTGCAAACGGTGGCTAGTCAAAGTTACAATCAACCCTAGATGGTGGACTTGATCAACAGGCGATTCATGAGACCATGGAAAATATGATCATGCGAAGGTGATGTTTTTAGGTTTATACCTCTAGTCTTCATCATTTGACGACATATTCATCTTCATATATGATCGACAAGTTTTTTTGTCACGTGGTAGGTCCTCAGGCCACCACGTGGCATGCCACCACTTTGCCTCTCAACTCGATCGAGTTATATTTTACCTCATCAAGTTGTGAACCAAGCAATTCACCAAACCATACTGGATGAGTTAAACATCGAGTTCATATGTGATTTATACATAGCTCGATTGAGACAAGGACAAAGTTATGAGCAAGTTGTGCATTGGAAAACATGAGGGTGAGCTATACCAACCAAGTCGACGAGTTGAGCTCCAAATGAGTTGACACATCTATCTCGACCAAAAAAAGTATGAGGATGTGGCCCAAAGCCATGCTATGCAAGGTTAGAAAAAGACTTTTAAAATCCTTTTTTTATATGTTCCTTGTGAGATGTGGGATATCTCTCCACACCCACAAAAACCAGCGGTATATGACTTGGGTTTAGCAAGACAAATGGAGACCCATGATACGTGGTAGGGAGGGGCACGTGGATGATGAAGGAGTTGGCATAACAGGAAATGTGGACAGGTAGATGGTGAAGCTCAAGAAAATATGGGAAATTCATGGCACAGGAGGACTCGGTTGGACCATTTAAATGACCGAGGAAAAATGTAAGGTGGGGGGGGGGGATTCGACCCCGATACCAGCACCCTCAAATTCGCGGTGACCAACCAACTTGCCTAGTGGAGTCCCGGATAAAGAAAAGGTCAATAGGCCTTATCAACAGCAAATGCAGGCCCTCTTCCACTATAAAAATGGACTCGACCACTCTATTCAAACACACGACACTCACAAGCTCACTCCAAGAGCTCAAGAAGACATTTAAGAGGCAAGGGATAATTTTTTAGGCAAGCCGATTATAGGAATTTGTAAGGGAGAGTGAATTTAGTCTTTTTAGGCTAATTTATAAGTGTAATACCTATTATTTTAATAGGAAAATTATTATTGGGAGTTATTCAAACTACCCAATAGGCCCATAGCGCCACACAACTTCCAGGAACACCATGAAGGAGGAGGACGGATCCCGACTGATCATCGACGTTATTTAAAGGACTGGAGTACTATTAGGAAAGTTGTAGTTCCATTAGGTTTTATTTTAAGAAACTATATTGTAATTACAAGTTTTGACTAGTGGAATGGTTTGATAAGAACCCAGAGACATAGGTTATTTCTGAACTCCGTAATCATTCTATTTGTAGTGTGTTTTTCATTCTTGCATTGTTTTGAGTTTTTTACTTAAAACGAAGTAATTTTATTGGAAAATTTTAATAAGCCTATAGGGGTCTGTGATTGAGTGAAACATTTTGTTCTATTTTCATATCAATTTAGTATCAAATTTAGTTTCACAGGGTGTTGCTAAGTACCAGATATGGATATATACCTATTCTTTTAGTTTCTGGTGATACTTTCCTTGTTCAGCATGATGGTTCGGGTGATGGTAACTCATCAGCAGGAACAAAACCACTAGATTGTAGAGATGCAAACACATTTGGCCAATGTTTGAGATCATCAAGGTGAACAACATCAACGCCTCCCAGAGCTTTAGAGAAGCATAGATGCTCCACCTAGAGAGGTAGCTGAAGCAAGTCATCTATGGAAACAACACCTTGAAAATCCACCATCATCAGAACAGGTTAAGTGCAGCCATTGTGGAAAGGGATATGATACCAAACATTATTGGAAGTTGCACCCAGAAACAAGGCCTTCTTGGATGAAAAAGAAGGGAAAGGAAGTTACAGAACCCAGTTCTAGTCGACCATCTGAGTCATTGGGATGAGAGCACCAGTAGAGTGTCCAAACATCGTATTGCGACACACGAGTGCCTCGAGATAGTGGATTCTAGTGATTTATTGAGTAAAAACAGTCACACTTATCTTTGATTGGACTATCATAGTAGGATACATGACTACCGATGTGGTGTGTAGATTGGGACTGCCTACTACACCACTTCCTCGTACCAAGATAGTTGGTACAGAAGATGGTACACTGCATGGGTTGGCTACTAGCTTTTGTACTTTGGGATTTATAGTTGGAAAGTAATTTTATAACACTTTCACACTTGACATCGTCCCTTTAGAGATGGACAAAGTGGAGTTGGGAAATTTCTACCTTATAGCTTGGCAAGGCTATATGATGGATGGCAGAAGTGGAGTGGAGCTTCGCATTAACCATAGTTGGATTGTGGAATTTGAGTCAGGACATGTTATTTTTCCTATACATGGTGACAGTAGTGAGAATTCAGGCTAATATGTACCAGGGGATCATCTAGATCATAATGCAGACTCAGACTCATATGTGTCACGGGACCATCGAAAACCTCACATAGAGATCGCCTATATTCCAGCAGATCATTCAGATCCATATACAAATGGAAGATCACTCGATGATTTACAGAGCACCTATTGAGGTATCCTAGGCCAACACTGAGGATTCTATAGTTAGTAATAACTCTAACGTGTAATAAAAGTTTACATTTTTTTCAGCTATTGTATAGGGCTTTCGAGCATTATTTATTGCTCTTATTGTAATAAAATACAACCAACAAAATTTTTGTGCTAGGTAGAATGTATTAATAAGACCCTTTTGGGAAATGTTTGTATACATCTAACAAATCAAGGCACATTATTAAAGACCCAATTTTTGGGAAATTTTTTTACTCTATTATACTTGCATTTGTAAGACCCCTCAGCTGGAAAATATTTTGATTTTTGTAACACCATGTTATGCAGTATACTTTTTTCCTTGTTGAGTTGTTTTTCCAGCAAGGAAGAGACAAAAAAATTTATTCTTGCCGAAAGGTGAGGTCAATCCAAGTTGTGATGTAGTTGAGAAGACAAAGTACATAATCCATCAAATAGGAGAAATTTTCACGACAGGTTCATCATGTGAAATCATTTTCCCTATAAATTTGGTATTTAAGCTTATTGTACAAAGACTCCAAAAATGGAGCATTTTTACAACTAATTTTACATGATGTATTAGGAAATGTTTTCCTTACATTTGTATTTGGAAGTTATATAAAGACCCTTTTAAGGGCACATATCTCCTAATCAACTCTTGAGTGTTTGTTATAGTTTGATACTCATATCTATAAACTTGGCAATTTGTCAGTTGTTTATGTATACAGTTGAGTTCACCAATGTTAGCTCAGAAATCCATTATGTGAAGAGGCCCATTATGGTCATGCAGCAGGATGGTACATGATTGAAATCATCATTGGGGCTTGTACCATGTAGATGCAAAATCCGTGCAGTGGGGAAAGTCAAGATCAAACACTTCTCAGTACCATGTAGAGGCTGAGACCATGTAGCTAGGTGAAATAAAGTTTCTTCTTCCATGGTACCAAATTTTTTTCTCTGTAATGGCATAGTCTATGTAGCAAGGTGATCAATACTATCATGTGTCATCAACATGTCCCAAGGATCACAGTATACTGTGTATATCTCTTCTCAGCAATATGATTCACAAAAATTTTGGGACAAAAAGCCTTTCCCATTGGGGAGGTGTGATCCAGAGGACAATACAAAGAAAAAATGTTACCTAAATCTCCCAAGATCATTATAGCACAAAATTTGACTCCAAGATCTTTCATTTGACTATCTGAACGTTGAAAATAGAGTCCGTGCGTGTAAATTGTGGCTATTCAAAGTTGTAGTCAACCCTAGACAAAACTTGGTCAAGTGGCAAGTCACGAAGTAGTGGCAAATTGATCGTGTGAAGGTGATTTTTTTCAAGTTTATACCTCTAGTATTTTTCATTCGACGACATCTTCATCTTCATACATGATCAACAAAAAAGAAAATTTCCACGTGGTGGGTCCTCAGGAAAATATGTGGCCTACCACCACTTTTTCTATCAACTTGAGTGAGTTATATTTTACCTCATCTAGTTGTGAATCAAGCAATGCACCAATCCATAATGGATGATTTGAACATCAAGTTTACAGGAAATTTATACATATCTCGATCGAATAAAGGATAGAGTTCTTAGTGAGTTGTGCATTGGAAAGCACAGGGGCGAGTTATACCAACCAATTCAGAGAGTCGAGCTCCAAGCGAGCTAACATATCTATCTCGACTAAAAAGATAATGAGGATGTGGCCCAAATCCATGCTTTGCAAGGTGGGGAAAAGGATTTTAAAATCCTTCCTTTATCTGTTCCCTGTGAGATGTGGGATATCTCTCCACACCCCCAAAAAACTAGTGGCATACGACTTAAGCTCATCAAGCCAAATGGAGACCCAGGATACGTGGAAGGAATGGGCACATAGACGACGAAGGAGCCAGCACAACAGGTGATGTGGATGGGTGGAAGGCGGAGCTCAAGGATGTGTGGGAAGTTCATGGCACAGGAGAACTTGGTTGGGCCATTTAAATGGCTGAGGAAAAATACAAGGTGAGGGTGGGCCGTTGGACCATATAA
>JAHRHJ020002835.1:0-10258 GCA_019776745.2 Taxus chinensis | reverse complement strand
GCCAAATGTTCAATGTTTAGCAACAGGGGTCACCAAAACAAAGGGACTAGGACACCAAAAGGGGCATTACAGTCTCCGACCCTTAAGAACGCAATTCCTCTATGCGACGTAACACAAAAGAGAAAAGAAATGGGAAGCAATAAGGATATAGATAAGGGCGAGGGGTTAACTCTAAGTTAATATTTCAGATGCAAAAGGCATGACAATGGGGTATTTAGGTCGCCTCGGGAACATTTGGCAAGAAATTTTAAACTGTTAAAGTTCTGTTAGTTTGGCAGTTCTTTCTTGGTCATCATTTCATTTGTCTCTTTCCATAGACTATTCTTAGGTTTAAATTTCTTTTAAAATTTCATATTGCAGAAGTTTTGGGTTTATTCTTTATTGTGTGTGCCCAACATGAACTGCTAACACAACCACCATATCGGTTTCACACGACACTAAAGATTCACAAGCACGCAAGTATATGCTTCATGATTGATTACACCACAAAAGGTTACTCAAATACGGAAAGGATAGGCACATCACATAATGTAGTACTCACACACATCCAATGACTGACACACAAAAATACTCAAACAAAAGGTACTACAATGCTTCTTTTGCCTCGGTCTGCCTTTCGTACGGCTTTTTTTTTTGTTTTAGCGATTTCTTTTTGTTGCTTGGTCTTCTAATTGGTTATGGGTCTTTTGTTCCTCATTCTTTTTTTTTTTTGTCACCAGACATTCCCTACAATGGCATCAAAGAAAAAACTCAAAAATAAACACCAAACATGCTACAGGTACATAGTGTCCACAAGGGAATCACAAGACATAATTCACACACGTGATCTTCATAGATCCACAAGATAGAAGGAGAAAGAGAACAATACTCCCATCCCCAACATATCAACATGATCAACAACATGCACAAGGTGACTACACATCATGTGGGCGTTCACATAAACATCAATTACACATTATCACATCAGTTTAAAAACAAATTACTCTTTCCAATATCTACCACTACACCATCAAGGAAACATCATCATCTTCCAGGTAAACAAACTCATGTAACACCATCACCATCATGTAACATTACCATACACACCAATCCGGCCCATAGGTTCGAGAGCATGAACCTATGCTCGATCCAGTGTAACGACCACCCAAAAACCACACACGAACACACGTGAAATCAGGATAATTTTCTTTTGACCTTGCTTGACACCTACACGACGCACCATGTCGTCACCAAGGAAACACTAACACTGTAACCACTTGATACAAGGATGGCCATAAAGGCAGCACGGAGACGTTCACACCTATCAAGGACAATTTACTCTTTAAAGAAGTCCAACCACATGACACACTCACAGCTAGGGCATCCCATGAGGAATTTCTTGTTAAATTTTCTTGTTTACTAAAGTGTCTCTTAATTCTTAACTTACGTTCTTATAGAATTTCATGTAACGATTCACACAATTCTTTTCACAAGGGAGAACTTCTTTCTTTTAAATTGTTGACTAAATAGCTTAAGGCCAAGCTTTCTAAACTAGGATCATCAATTTTATGTCCAAAGCTTTTTATTCATTTGATTTTAGAACATTTTCCATTTCTTACAAGGTTAATTAATCTTACTCAAGCCACTAACACATGTTCCACAACTCTATTGCACAGGTGAAGGCATAAGCTCCGATTGAGTGGAAAGTACCGCTTAGGGTTCATAACAATAACCTTCTTGTTTAAGGATCAAACTTTGACCTTACTTAAGAAATATCACCATGAATCAAGGCAAGGGTTAACAGAACAGGACAACAGAATTTAGCTTCAGGGTCACATTGTTTACTATCAATCTTTCATTGAGGTTAAGTGTTCATCGAGATTGGTTAAATGTTCCATCTAGACTTTACTTAATTAGGTTTGACAAAGGAGAACATTTCAAATGATATAGAGATATTTAAGGTTTTATTAATCAATTTCCCTCCTACTTATTAAATCCTATCATCTTCTAAAATCTAACCATTGATTTCACCATGAGATCATTTAAGGTTTCACCGTAAAAGGATAATGTTTATTAGTTTGGCCTGGGAAAAAAAAAAAAGTAATCATATTTCGTTACAAAAGATAGTTTCCTCTTAATTGTTCCAGGTCTCAAAGGTTATCAAGTAGATCACATCTACATTAATATGTTCATATACATAAATTTTTGTTTAACTTTTATAAGGACTATCCAGTCCACTTTATAGTGCTTACAAACTCATTGCTACTATGCCTAGAAGGATTTACAACTCAACATTTTACCTCAAGAGCAAAGTTTAACAATACTCGTTTGCGAAAACAAAACAAGGTTACATCAATTCTTTCCAACACGATGCACAAACCAAAGGGACATATCATCTCTATTAATCTATGACTAGGGAAACAAGAGCGTAATAACATGGAACATGCCACGCTACTATTCTAAGGATTTAAAATACACTAGAATATCCCATAACCAAGCGGTAATCAAATTTCATCTTTCACATGATAACCAAACAAGCCAAAGTTTCAACAGTTACAACAACAATACTCTACAATACATTCGACATTTTTACAAGGAACTTCATAAATTGTACAGATGAACCTTTAACACTCTTTTCCTCTAGTCTACTCGCATAATCCATCTGCATAAATATTAACTAAAGTCAGTTCGCAAGAACTGAGCATGTTAAGACTACCCATTGCAACAGTAAGCTAACATTTTATAATATCATGAAAGTAAAATTCTAAACTCAAGAATGGATCAAATCACAAACCACTAAACAATATGTTTCACAAGATGACGAGATTTATACCAGCCAACAAGGAGGAATCCCAATATTCAAGTGAGAGAGATATTCCAAAGATAATCAAGGTGAGACCTTATTGGTGAAGACAACAAGGCTGAGAGTATTGAGATTTCAGTCAAGTAATCCTATGGATTACGTGATTGAAATCTAACACCCAAACATCATTCTATTATTATTAACCAAAGAAGGTAAAGATCGGTCAAATGACTTAACATATTCAAAATTACTTGTTAACAAGATCTGCATTAACGCACATCCATGTTTAAGGCAGAATATAGGCCCCAACCATATATGAACACAAATCAGTCAAAGATTAAAGTTAACTTCACTCGGCTGAATAAACCAACATACATATAATACTCACAACACTATAACTAAATCTGAAAGGTTCAATATACCAAGCAATTCTCACCGAACCTAATTATTTTTCATCAAGAAGTTAAATAAATTAGATTCTATCCAACTAAAATTACATACAACAACTATCGTTGGATTACATAGGCAAGGGTCAAGAAGAAGTCTTTTCACCAAAGGTTGTTATTATCTTACATCACATAATCAGTAATAAACCCGTAATCCACCCCTCGTATGATCGTTGCAAGAGTTAAGGACTTAGCTCACTAAAATATGTAACTGAGTCGATTCATACCTTTTCCATTTTCATACAAGTTTAACCCAATTCGAAGAAAGATAACCATTCTATTTTCACACATGCCTCAGTCAACACTTACTCAGAAGGTCCCTACCTGAATTATTAAAGGTTTGCTAAGCTACAAAATGGATTTAATAGAAACCCAATTCATTCGATACTTGAATTTAAACAAGCAAGGGATAGTCTGTTGAAAATATAAGTGAATCGACACAAGATCCTCTACCGTGACCCAACTCGAGTCACCAATCACAAGGTTAACAGTCAGCGAAGGGGAAAATACAAAGCAAAATACTCTTCCTACGAACTATGCCTTCTCTTCCGTCTCTAAAACAACATATGAATAGCTTGGGCATACCCATCTATCTCACGACAGTCTACTCGACCTATCCTCACAGTCGCTCCAAGGAAAACATCTGCTACTACAGAGTTCATTTCACAAGGAAAATAATTTACATAGAACGTCTATAACATCATACACTTTACCAAGAAAGAGAAAACTCTACAATTTTAATTTCTGCCTTTCACTATTACATCCATTTAGAATAAAAGCATTATCAGGCAGTCATAAAGCAACCTAGCCAATATTTTTTAAAAAAAACTGGAATTAGAATTGTAATCGGTTTGAGATAGCTTTTCATAAATTACCATTATTGATCAGACAATTGCAGTAACTAATAACATAAACAAAGGTTAAGTTTTTCTGTTTACCTAGTTCATTCATTTTGTCCATTGTGAAATAATTTTATGCTACAAAATACCATTTTCGAAGCCAGAGAGAAATTAATTGAGGAGCAAGGAAAAAGCAGAAGCCCATTCTAAATGCCATAATAGATAAAAGAAAAAATAGAAGGACATTCAATTCATGACATAATAAAAGGGTAGCAGAAGATTGCAAGGGTAGGTTTAACATGCCTAGTTTAAAACACCATCTCCATATGCATATGATTGTTTCAATGCCGCTGCTTGCCCTTAACCCAAAGTGCTCTGTGAGCTCGAGCTAGCGCCACATTCACGCGGTGAAAAATAGCTACAACCCAACCCCATGATTTGAAGCTCGGACACAAGACATAACGATTACATCACGCTCCTGGCTCTGGAAGGCATCTACCGTAATGATAATTAAACCTTCTTCTTCATCAGATTGGGGACAACATCAAACATCATGTACAAGGTGTGATAAGTAAGACTCTCAATAGAAATCAATCTGTATAGTCCGTAAATAAATTTTCATCAGGTCTGCTGGTAACACCCTCACTGTCACAAAAATGATTTTGGAGACACAAACTCAGTGCATGCTCTGGATCTGAAAAAATATCCTGCTACCTTCATCTCCCAAGACATTTTCTCCAACATTAGCATAGATCTCCTGTGCCCGAGGGTGTGATTTGCCACCTACAAAAAAGCATGCACCATTTTATTGCCTTTAATCCAACTACATCCAAGTTCCTTTTTTAATTCCTCTATCCTTCATCGATCTCCTAACCTTGGTGCTCTCATAATAGGAGCAGCCCTAGTCTGAGACGAAGCAAAAGAAGATGGCTTTAAAACCCAAAAAAAATCTCTTGGTACAGACTCCATATCCATAAAACAGTCCCTAGACTTAGCATCCTCAATAAGAATGACCAGCCACTAGATTTCTTCAATGCAGCAGCTAAAAAGGACAACCCTGAAAAAGCAGTTGCTGGAGGATTCATTTTTAAGGATATAGGTTTTATTATTGTCACAGGTACTCTAAATAGAGGACCACGCAATGGGGCCTTGCAATCTATACCGTAGACTTCAAAGTAATGCACTCCTTCAGAAAAGGGAAGTTAGATCTACAAGAACATTGAAGTTGTTTCCACTGTGCGTGAGAAGAATATAGTCAGGGACCTTTACCACTTTAGCATTACTAGATTTTATATGAATGCATTCCTCAAAAGGAACTAATATCTTTAACTTTTCATCATCTTCATGAAACTCTGGCCCAACCTGTACAATCCACTCACTAAATAGATCCAACAGGAGAAAACACGCTGATCATTCTCAGCATCTCAATCAACACAACCCACTACACCAAACAGATCCACCTCTATGAGATCCTCTTCCATGAGTTACATCGTAAAACGAGTAAGGTCTCAGTAGAGAATCTCTGTAATAAATTTCATCAGGCTCTCCTGGTAACACTCTCACTGTCACTTAATTGATTTTGATAAAAAAAATATTGAAGGAGAATCCCGAATTTGAGGATGCAGTCGAACTGAACAGATAACAACATAGTGGACAACCTACTCGTTGGAAGCGCTTAGAACGGCTTCTGCCTTACTGTACGTGCCTTTCACCTGGTTAAACACTGCTCCCAGCACACCGCTCACCACCACACTGCCGCACTGTGATTTGCTCCTGCCATCGTGGCACCTGCACTTCCTCTTTTCCCTCCTCCGTTGAGGACAATAACAATGGCCTCTCCATTTCCTCACGCAACAGGAAGAACACGTCTCTCAACCACTCCACGTGCAAAAATTCCAAGGGAGATATCATGCGGTTCGAGAGGAGGATAAACAGACAGTCAACAAGAAGCAAGTAAGATTTACAAATCAGAAGTAAATGAGTGCGGCCAGCAGGGAGGATTTCAACACGCCAAACTTTAATACTCCACCCTCCACTGCCAAGAAAGAGACAAGGCTGACCATGACCAAGAAGGTTGGGGGCATTACAACACTTGTCCTCTTCAGGCTCACAGGCGTGCGGAGAAAAATCATGGTTTTTCCTCGAGGAAGGAAAATGTGCCAAATTTCTCCTCTGCTCCGTCGGCCTGCGCATGAGATAATTTTCTTCCATAGGCTCGCAGGCCCAGTCTTGGGAAAATTTTCCTCCCAATGTCCGCCAGCTTATAACTAGAGAAATATGAGGAGTTATGAGGACTTCTTTATATCATTGGAAAGGTGAGGAAATTTCCAATCCAATGGAAATGATTTAGGGGAAATTTTGAAAGTGTTAATTTTGTGAAAAATAAGGTTGAATATTTTAAGAGAGTTCTGGGAGTGGGTAAGTAAGAATTTATTCTAATGATTTTAAATATGTATTCTTTTCCCCCACTATAATTAAACCTAGCTCTTGTCTCAGATTCTTTTGGTATTAAATACCTTGGGTATTTAATTTTTTTGGTCCCTTAACCCCAAAATTTTAATTAGGTAGTATTTACCTAAAATGTCAATATAATCAATGATTAAATTAATCCCTAAGGAGATTTGAGCTAGGTGTGGACTTATTACACTTGTTTCTTTTAATGTGGAATTAGTAATTATTTTAATTGGAAAATTTACCAGTTGAATTTAATTGTCCTTAAGACTTTGGTTGTTAACACTTTAAATAAAAAAAATCCATAATTTTCTAACTAAACCTAGGTTGTTCATGGGTCTCAAGTGGGAGATTTTAGCGGGCCTTACAATGGGTATCTTTTAGTCTATATTGTTAGGAAATAAGGGATAAAATATGATAAAAAATCCATCACATAATCACAATAGTAGAAACTAATATGCGGAAAATATTACAGATCTAAAATAAAAGTGCAGAATAGAAAGAAAACAACACAAAGAGACATTACTTAACGTGGTTCACCAAATTTGGGCTACGTCCAAGAGCAAGAATCACTTGGTCATATTTTATTACAAGCCACCACTCTATTAATACAATACTTAGATCTGTTTGGAGCTATGCTCAACAAACTCTACATAATTCACACTCAAATTCACACACATTTGTAATATTACATCGACCCTACCATATGCAAAAAACCACATAAGTAAACAATTGCTTAAGAAATTTTATAATATCTTGGGTATTAAAACCATGGTCCAAAACTATCCCATAAATCTATGGGTCAAAAATCCCACCCATATGAGAAGAGTGTGTTTACCGAAATATCACACACATTTTTTGAGGCCAAAAAAATTCTTGGGGGCTTTGCCCCCAAACCCTGATGAGACAAATGTGGAAATTGTACAGTGATTTTATTTTATTCACGAATTAAAAACAACCTCCATAACATAATAATATCCCTCTTGGAAACTATTTTTCCTCTGAGAAAGCTTCTCAACTCTTCACTGTCATCTATGAAGACTAGACAAAGTTGAACAAAACTTTAGTTTATCCCTTGTGACCACCTAGGTCATCATGTTTACAGGATTTTGACTGGTATGAATCTTCTCTAGCTTCAACTTCTCTTCCTCCAAATTTGTCTTGATGAAATGGTATCTAAGATGTATATGCTTCATCCTAGAGTGGAAAACAGAGTTCTTAGCTAGGTGTATAACACTTTGAATATCACTATACAACTTCCCTTCCTCCTGTTTATGCGAGCAACTCAAGAAATTTTTGTAGCCAAATCATCTCTATTCTTACCTCTGTGGTAGCAACATACTCAGCCTTCGTGGTTGACAAAGCCACCAACATCTATAGTCATGAAATATAGCTCATTGTTGTCCCACCTACAATGTAAATATAAAATGACATGCTCCTCTCGCTTTCTACATCTCCAGCCATATCATAATTTACATAACCACGTAAAGTGGTGTCTAATCTATTGTAGCACAAAATTGTCCCCATGGTCCCTCTCAAATACCGAAGGATCCACTTTACTACCCTCCAGTGATCTCTACCTAAATCACTCATAAATATACTCACCGCTCCCACTGCATGAGTAATATCAGGTGTGGGGCACACCATGACATACATCAAACTACCAACCATTGATGAGTAAGGTACCTTAAACATTTGGTTTCTCCCTTACTCTATCTTGGGACACTTCTCCTTTGATAACTTGAAATTTCCTACTAAAGGAGTCCCGAACGGTTTAACATCATACATATTAAACCTTTCCAAGGCCTTCTTGATGTACTCTTCCAGAGATAAAGTCATCTTTCGTTCCTTCCTATCCCTAGATATCCTCATACCAAGGATTTGTCTGGCTGCCCCCAAATCCTTCATATCAAAGGAGTCACTTAGGTGCTTCTTGAGTACTTTTATTTCTTGCATGTTATTTCCTACAACCAACATGTCATCCATATACAGACACAAGATAATATAACTACCATCCTCAAATTTTTTTATAAACGCACAATGGTCAAAATGGCATGTAATATAGCCTTGATCCATCATAAAGAAGTCAAATTTCTTATAGCATTAACGTGGAGCTTGTTTCAGGCCATACAATCTCTTCTTCAATTTGCACATCATCTCCTCTTTACCTTTGACCTCATAGCCCTCAAGCTACTACATATATAGCTCCTCCTCCAGTGTAGCAATAATGGACCATGGAAAAATGCAGTCTTTACATCTAGTTGTTCTAATTGCAAGCCTTCATCTGCCACATATTCCAAGAATAATTCTAATACAATTCGTTTTTATTGTAGGAGAAAAATTCTCCTCAAAATCTATAAATTTTTTCTGTGGAAACCCCTTGACTAATAACTGGGCATTGTATCTTTTCTTTCCTACTTCTTCCTCATGTTATCCAGAATTTACCCTTCAACGTAATTTTGATAACTTGTAAAAATTATTTAGACTTGGAGGGGCATAAATGGTGAAAGGCCATTAATTTGGAATTTTTGGGTCCCCCTTTAGCTTTTCTCTAACTTCCCTATCCAAATAAAAGTCCAAGGATTTAGGAAAATTTGCAAAAAAATTGAAAAAATGAAGTCAAGGGCCTGTTTTAGTGCATTACGGGTCTGAGGGCTGTGGATCGTACCAAGGTTTTTCGTACCAAGTTTGGGGCGAAATGCTAAGGTAATAGTCATATGCAGAAAAATCAGATTGGCACATCCCAGGCCACACAAGAACTATGATGCCTGCTAAAACAACCCACTTGAGACTCAAGAACAACCTAGGATTAGTTAGGAAAAATTATGGAATAATTCTTTTTTTGTTTAAAAGAGTCTACAACCAGGTTACAAGATGACCATTGTCATTGGCAAGTTCTAGATCAATTCTAAACCAATAGAATATTCTTTTCTTTAATTAACAATTATTAGAGGTCACAAGGTCCAAAAATTTAGGGTTAGAAAGTTCAATTAGGGTCAGAGGGTAATTCCTCACCATACCTAATCTTTAACAGGATTTAAATATTCAAATTTAACTTTCTCAAAATTAACACATTCAAAAATTCCCTAAATCATTCCCATTAGATAGGAAATTTCCTCACCTTTCCAGTGATATAAAGAAGTCCTTCTAACTCCTCATATTTTTCAAGTTATGGGCTAGCGGGCCTTGGGGTGAAAATTTTCCCCAAGAGCAGGCCTGCGGGCCCAGGGGAGAAATTTTTCCCCAAGGGTGGGTCAACGGGCCACGGGGAGGAAAATTTACACATGGCAGGTCTGCGGGCTGTGGAGAGAAAAATTTCCCAAGGGGTGGAAAGCCACCTATGCACCCGCGCTCCCACGCGTTCACGAGGGATGCGTGGCATCTCCTAAGCCAACACGAGGAAAGCAGGGTGACGGGGAGAAAATTTGTTTAACGCCCCGAAGGGAAAAAAGGGTAACATTCACCTGCGCCTCTATCGGCACCTCACGATGCCACGTGGAAACTCTTGATTAGCTGCGGCCGGAGGGTGACGGAGAAAATTTAGAAAATTTTCTCAAAATTTTCTAAAACGTAAAAAGGCAAAAAGGGACCCACTCCTCTGCCATTGCCTTGTGATGCCATGTGGCAGCTCCTCATTGGCTGCAGGCTGGCGGGGTGGAGGGGAAAACTTTTCCCAAAATTTTCTGAAAGTGCTAAGTTAAACAAGGATCCACCCCTTCACTGACACCTTGTGGTGCCAC
>JAHRHJ020002834.1:0-10258 GCA_019776745.2 Taxus chinensis | reverse complement strand
AAAATATAGATTACAAGTGTACAATAGGTACAAAAATTATCTAAATACCATAGCTCTTACAAGGAAATCACAGATTGAGAGAAAGATGAAATAGTTATGCATGTACAAAAAGAGTTCATGTTGCTAGAGATATAGTTTCTTAAATGAAATAAAATCATTAAGAAAAACCTCTTATCATAATAGTCAAGAAACTCAAAACTACTTAGAAGATGACAAAGTGCATATAGAATCATAATCTACATGTATTCAAGAAGACAGTTCACAGATCCACATCATCATTGAAGGTAGAAGATACATAATTTAAGAATACAACTTATTCCAGATTAGTTTAAAGTTTTAAATGGCTAAGTATAGTTTTCAGTTTTCCAAAAAATTAACTTATTTAAACAAAATAAAAAACTAGAGAAAAATAATGAGAAAAATAAAAAGTAATCAACCTACAAAAAATATCCATCTTTCTCACTCCCAAATTCTAAGTCCGCCATTTCATTACTTTTTCTTCATGTAAATTGGTACCTCAAGAATCAATGCACGTTATACATAGCACATCTCTAGTTACTAATACTTAAGTTGGCTTGATATAGAGCTAACAATATTGTTTTAGTTTGAAAAATAAAAATTCAAAATGCCCATGGCACGAAATATACCACAAATAATAATCAGAAAGATACTAGAAAATATATAACTAGAAGTAATACACTAAATCCACCGAAAAAAGATCAAAACCCACTTTCTCAGAGTTAGCAATAATACCAAAATAACCAAATTTATAGCCTTATTTAACCAACACACATGGATATATATATAAGAATCAAATAAAGTGTGCTCCAGACCCGCACGTCTCTGAAAATATATATGTACATGTATAAGTTCATAATGTATGTATACAGATCTCGAACTAAGCACGTGCCATAATGTACATATGGGACCACATGCGGTCGCAAAAGACTAGATATATATACAATGGACTGTGAATAGAT
The DNA here is from genome assembly GCA_019776745.2 of Taxus chinensis. Lineage (NCBI taxonomy): Eukaryota > Viridiplantae > Streptophyta > Pinopsida > Cupressales > Taxaceae > Taxus > Taxus chinensis. The sequence continues at coordinate 9,278 of JAHRHJ020002834.1, read as the reverse complement.
GTACTCATGACCACATATATGTGGCATCCAAGTGGACTATAAATCTACTCATGAAACATCTTCCCTCTCTTCGCCTTGCTAGAAGTAGCACGTCCACGACCTGGGGATGTAGTGGAGGGAGATGCCACTATGGATTTCATCCGTGTGGTCCTAGGTGTCTCCAAGCATGCCTGCAACCTAACCTGCACATTCATAAACAACAAGTTTTTAACACCCAAAATTTTAAAATACCTTCAAAATTTAGAAACTTGTACAATTTAGTTAAAATGCATGTGCAATCTTACCGAAATGTCATGATCCCTATCGATTTTTTGTTGACGCGTCACAGGGACAACAATGATAGACTCACGAGGGGTAAGCTACATACAAATAATTAATTTTCAAATTAAATATTTCACACATATATATATACCTACAAATTTTGATATTGTAGATTTAAGTTTAATAATGAAATAATGAACCTTCCAAAATTTAACAAATTTAAAAAATTGTGTACCTCGGTTAGTGGATTTGCAGATGTTATGGCGGTATCTACAGCAGCCTCCATAGTCTGCATATGTGGAGGAGTCTCTGTAGCAGTCATAAGCTATACAAAAAACATGTACAAATCAATTTATTCTAAAATCTACTTAAGAGCTATACAAAAAACATGTACAAAGAGTCAATATTTAGTTACTGATAAGAAAGAATAAAAATACAGGTATTAAATTTTATCTTCTATTTAAGGCTTCAATACATAGGATCTAAGTTATTAGGGTTTCTACTTTACTGTTGATCAAGGTGTTAAAGGTCATAGCTCGATGTCACAGTGTGGCAAAAGAGCAACACAATGATCACACAATTTCCTAAACAAGCAAAGCACTAGAAAGTTGAGAGCTCAACTACCTTATGATCTAAGAATAATGTAAATTCCTTGTATTAGATTGTACAACTACTACATAGACCATGTACATATCATGATATGGTCTAACTTGCCCACCTACATGTTTTCCAGTTCTATAATCTTCTTTGTAGAATCTAAAGTCTTATCTTCTCCTGCTCCGCTACCTCTGTCAAATACATATAGCTCATCCCAGATTCCATCTTCCTAAACATTAGCTAAGACATTTCTCTCCCCTCTTGTATATTGATAAAGTTATTGTTTATCACTTAGTCCATTTCAAGTTGGAATGAATTATTTTTGTCATGCTTAACATTGATGTTGGAAGTTAATTAGATAATGGATTGTCTACCTTGTATGTGTGAAATCAGATGTTTCAGAGTCAATGTAGAATGATACTTAAATGTATTGCCTATGGAAATCAGACAGTTTTGGTCCTAGACATTGAAGAGGAAGGTGAAGTAATCTGATCCAGATCAGTTTGTGGGAGAAAGATTCCATGAGAGGATTAAATGATGGAAACTAGGGTTTTAAGATAAGGTACCTTTCCTGGTAACATGCCACATTTGTTTAGCAATGATATTTATCAGCTATGGAAAAAGCATAATAAGGAGTCCCTTAACATGGGTATGAGGTCTAACCTTCCTTCTAAAAGCGGCAATCAAATGCTTGGATGATTCCATTCATGTAAGACATGTAGGCTAGGCCAAAGGATCCAGCGAATTTACATATCAAGGCATGATCTTGATAAAATACCTGAATGATTCAAGGACTTCATCTCCAAAGGTTACGCAGGGGTTGTTCTCAACAGGCCTCATGGTTTTAACTATATCTTATATTTCGCCAAGTAACCTCCTTGAATGAGTTAATATGTAGCAGCTGTAGTTGGAAGTGTTAGTAGACTTCATGCTTCTTTTTTAACTTATTCCTAAATGTTAGCAAACATTGGTTTTGATTCAATCCAAATTTATTCAATCCAGACACATAGAGGATTAGCATTCCTCCTTGCAATAGTTGGCTTCATATGCCTCTTTGTATAATTGGGGAATTAAGGAATGGAGATACAATGCTTCTCTAACATTCTTAGTGAGAGAATTTATAATAGTAGATTCCTGAATCAATTGTGATCAGATTCAGATTTATGAAATCTGACACCCTCAATTTTTCCTGTTCCTGACATATAAGGTCGATCCATTATAATTGCAAACACTACCTCCTCCCCACTTGTTTCCAATTTTAGCAATATAGTGTGGTACTAAAAATTCCCCCCATTACCAACACACCTAATAATAATTAGGTTGGAATTAGTTACCCACCATCATAGAAATCTCAATGTTCAGACATATGATCATACAAGTGTATTTCTAAATTACTATAAATGTCTCCTAGTATTTTTTTTAAATAATAAAACCATCATCTAATCTATTGAACCTATCCATCATACTCTGTTTAGGGTAATCCTCTTTTGGCCATTTAATTGGCTTCATCTACAAAATTATGGGTTTTTACTCATGTATTTATCAATTGTTACTATAATATCTTGTTTGTGAAGAACTACATAAAACTGTGAAGGCATGATATTGCATTACCTAAGCAGTGTGGTAAGAGTGCTCCCATAAAACCAACTATTCTAAAGTGCCTACTAAATACCTCCCTACCCTTCTTTAACTTTTTGGATATGCAATTAATATTTGTTTCATCTTATTATTTTACATCTTGTAGTGTACGTTGACCATGAACAAAACATCTACCATGTTCCAATTATTTGCAAGTGTAATAACTCCTTCCTCTTGAGTTCATTTGCATAAGGTTACAAAGTAACAATAAAGTTATTTTGGAAACTTTTGTTGACCAAATGTGAAATGGTAACTTTTGTTGCTCAAACATTAATTCTCACAATATTGTACATATGTATGATTTTGGCTGCCCAAAATTTTATTTCAATTTCTAATGGGAACTACCAATTTCAGTTGATTTTTCTTTCTAATAAAGAATCCCTTTTGAACAAAAAAATTATATAACATTTTATGGTCTGAAAAATTCAAGTGCCTATAAACAAGGGTTAAAATCCTTGAATTCCAAGCAAATGAGTGTCTCCAAACTTTCAACTGTGCATAATACCAAAATCCTCCGTTTGGATATGTTTGGTACCATACTGAAACTTTATGAAATTTACTCACATACATCATAATGCAATCTGTATTTTCTTTAGAGTTCACGCTTGGAGACTCCCTAAATAACATCTCATAGTATCAGCCTTTCAAACCTCTTATTCACTTAAACCTCTAATTACAAGAATCATTGAGGGTTTAGTGAGGTCATAAAAGGAAACATGCCCTAATGGTGATGGAAATCTTGGTGTAGTTGAAACTCATGATGTCACACCCTCAAGATGTAAAGTACCAAATTTTAGGGAATTCATTTATCAAAGGTCGGAGAAAAGGTATGTATCCAATAAAATGGATATAGAGGATTCAGTTGTGCATGGTGGGTATATCCATCAAATAACTTCAATCTAGCATTATATTTCCCAATGTACTTTTTGATTCTATGTCTGGATAATTGGATTGAGATCCAGGATTAAACTCTGGAAACAAGAAGTCCCAAGTAATGTTCAAGGGTCATGTAAATTGCATAAAGTTGGTGAGGGACATTTCTCCAATTATTTTTTTTGAAGTGGAATGAGATATTGTATTAACATAACTGGAAACAATCATCTCATGTTCCATCAATGAATGGTTGTGTGATACTCGACTTCAGTGTAATTCTCTTTATCTCAAGGTATTCCCTAAAGGGTAAAAGGGATATTTGTAGATGGAATTGTAACTTATAGTGTTGCAATTGGCATCCTCAATGACTCCCTTCACTATTTGGAATTCTTGGATTGTTACATATATTTCTTGCGTATGGGCTAGATGATCCATTGGGGACAGAAGGACCACACTTTCCCTTGGACAAAAACCTATGTTTGAATTTTGAGGATGTTTCAGGACCATGTGTACCTTTCTTCAGGAATGTTTTAACGGTTTGGTCATGGAGCTTGTAGAAACCCTTCTAGATTTGTTCAATAAAATTCCTAGACAACTAAAAATAATTCAAATGGGTGTCGAAACAGAGGTTTGAAAATCCTTGCATGAGAATAAAGCTAAAATGCAAAAAATCTAACCCCTAAAATTGCAAATGAATGGACAATACGGGGACTTAATGTCCTCGTCTTGGCTTGATGGTTGAATCAATTTTCCAAAGATTTTCTTAAGATAATTATTGAATTAGTATTGAAAGCTATGCGAGGATGAAACAAACCATTATAAAATAGAAATTTGAAATGAAAAAAGGAAAACTAACCCGGGACTATGAAATTTTATCTCAGAGATAGAAATGATGACAAATTTATTAATATCCACCTAATTATAAACCGCGATTGTGGAAATAGGGATTCGGTAATAAGATACAAATAATTGATCTTACGGGAATTTTGTACAATCATGGTATAATCAGGACAGGGGTTCGAAAATAATGTTAGGAAAGTATGCCTAGGTCACCCTTATTGACAATTTTATGGATGCCACGGAAAGGTCCAAACTTATGAATTGGATGAATATTTCTCTTGGGTTGTCACTGAGTGTTACAATTTCCTCTGATTTCCTTTTTTTTTCACTCGACAATGTACCCATAACCTACAATAAGATAAATTTACCTGTACAAATTTTAATTAATTTCATCAACCCTAAAAAGGAAATATATTAAATGGGGAGCAATTTAGAATGACCTCTAGGCTGTCATGACTACTACATGAACTTACAACCGAGCATTCATCACTATGTCTCAGATTCCATGTAGTTACGAGCAAATCATATGAGTAGTGTGTAGAAATTGTGCCCTATGAAACTTGTGCAAGATGCACTTGATAATGGCGATACACTAAATGTAGCAATGATAATAGAATGTGATGGATATAAATGAACTTCCCCTCTATGATACCAAAACCATGTGTATATAAAACAATGCAGTCCTTTGTCCCTTGAATGGATGCTAGATGGATGTTTTAAGTGCTTTATAATGCCTTTTGAATGCAATAAGTCTTAGGTGATGATAGTAATGCATAGTTACCTATTGACCCTTTATTTTGAACACATAGTTATGTATTTATATGATTCCCTTGTTTGAATTTTGTAATTGACAACTAAAAGGATGAACCCATAAGAAAAAAGATGCCCAAAAGATAAAAGAGACCCAAAATATGTGTACAAAGAAAGGGTCAAGGGTGCCTATAGGGGACGAGGGTGCCTGGATGCTGAGCGTCCTGGTTAGGTTGGTGTCAAGAATTAATAAAGATAAAGTAATGAAGATCAGATTGGGCTATGTAAGGGTGTGTAAGACCAAAGAGGAAACCAAAAAAAAGAAAAGAGGCCAAAGAATAGTATGTCAATTACTAGTTTTCTTACTTAGGAATCATATGAATAATAGTATGTAGTAGGACCTAGAAATGTACCCAAGTGTGTGATTTTGTGTCTACCAAATTTATTAAACCCCAAATGTTGATGATTATGTACATAAGCAATGCAATACTAACAATGACCTACAATGATAATTAGGTCTAAATAGATATAGGAAAAGTAAAATAGACCTATTAATGTGAACTTGGGGTAGTGATTTAAACTAAATTGGTTAATTCTTATAGGGGTAGTAACCAAACTAATGGTAGATTATCCTAGTCAATTAGTTTCTAAAGTTGGAATTATTACCAGGATTGCGATTCCATATGAACAATACTTCAATAATGAACATCAAATAGGATGTTGACCACTTGCAATGAGAGTGAGAGAAGATGATTGGTTAATATCCTGCTTTGTGTGATGATTTGGGTTGGTCTGATGACTGAAACATGCTAGAAATAACCTAACAAAGCTAATCAATTAGTTTCCAAAGCTAATTGTAACAATATCATGAATAACCATATGAACAATACTAAACAATGATGAACATCAAATAGATGAAGCACTTGCAATGAGAGAAGGAAAAGACAAATTAGCTGATATTTTGCTTTGTGTGCTGATCTGTGTTGGTTTGATGACTTAAATGGTTGGAAATGACCTAACATTGTCTTACTGTCGAAACTAGTGTATTGAACTACTACAAAGACCAAAATGGATGGCATAGGCCAAAACATACCCCACTATGGCCCTTTTCATATGCTCCTGCATCCCTTCTAATCCTCTACTCTTGATACTTTTTGGGTTTTTCTGTTGTCTTTTGATATTCTCTTGTTTGGAATTTATACCTCTATAATTGTAGGAATGTTTGTTGTGCAAATAATTGATCCTTCAAAATCTAAAATAGCCAAGAAGTCTTGTGATTGAATAGATAAGTGGATTGTGGGAACCCAAGTGCATTACCGATGTCGCCATTACTCTAAAGAGGGCTCAAACGTCACATCATTCTTGCCTAACATGTGATCTCTAGATATGTATGCAACCAAATAGACAATTGTAATCTTGCAACAATATAATTGTACCTGCACCTTTTCCCTAGCTTGACTTGGAGTGATAATATGTTCTTTGTATTTATAGATTTAAGTGGATGTTCTACTCTATAATTAGTATGCAGAGTATATGAAGCTCAAGGGAGTCTTGAAATGGTTTTTTTAATGATTTCTCTTAGTGTATGCTCATTTGGATCTTTGGGTGTAAAGTGTGCATGATCTCCTCTTAGATAATGGATGAATAACTAGCTTATATATGCATTCTGGATATGGAAAACTCGAATAATGTTAGGAAATAAGGGGTAAAATATGCGAAATAATCCCACATAGAATCACAATAGTAGTGATAAGATCTTGCATATAATAAATGAATAATTTGACAGAAGATAACACAACACAAGATATATATGTGGGCCAAGATGCCCAAATATTAAATATATGCAAAACAATACCCTTAAGGTAGGGCAACACCATACAATGCTCTTTAAGGAAGGAGTAACTCCACAATATACCTCTGGTGCACCAAGTAGAAAACTCAACTCATACATCCATGACATCCTCACAATGATACTCACATCCCTTATATAGACATAAATTACTCTTGATGGATGGGTAACACCTAATCTCAATGTAGGCTGACTCATTACCCAATATAGCTAATTCCTATGGTGACCCCATATATTATAAACATATAACTAACTAAGGGGATGTGTGCCATATGTTGCAGACATCTCAATCAACCCATATACATTATAATATCATATCCCAAGGTACATAGCATTCTCTCCCTCCTTGACATGTTTCATTCCTGAAACATAAGAAGAAGCCATATAATGAGTGTGCTTTAAATCATTGCACACTTGTTGCCATGCTCGATCATCTAACCACCCATATGAAATCCTAGTGGTTGATGTTGCTCCAAAACTGATTCCATATTCCATTGCACTCATCCGATTCCATCTCGGTCCATATGTGTTCCTCCTTGGCATCCATGCATATCCATAATAATTATTCATGTGATTCCATGCCATATAATTGTTGCTCCATTAATTCTGTGTATAGCCATAATTATCTCTCCTCCAATTCCTTGTATATTCATATAGATTGCTTCCCTCATGTTTCCTAGCATGTCTCCATGATTTTTTCCTCTCTTGATGATGTGGGTGTCTATATGGTGTAACCTCAACCTTATCAACCTTTTCCTCAACTTTATTTTCCTCTTCCACCTTGTTTGTTATTTCTTTTTTCTCTTGAGTAGAAGAATTAATTTTTATTTTTTTATCATGTTCTTCATCCTATCCTTTTGAATGATCATGATTCCCTTCTTCACCATCTTTACAGTCATCTTCATACCTCTATTTTTAGATTATTTTTTCCTTTTTAAGCATGATATCTTGCAATGTAATTTTCTTTCTCTTGTACCATAATTTCATGAATTTATTTTGCACATTAATATTAATTGTTCCCAATGTCTCTAACCAAGGATGTTGTCAAGACCAATATCCATACCATCCATATCTAAAGCATAAAAATGCATTGAATGCAAAGCATATTTATCCATAGAAAGCTTTAAATCTTCAAAAACTTGATATTTGCAACCCATTCTACTTGTACTTTTAATGACATCCATATTAGTTTGGCACATGTATGCAACCCAGTGGGAGAGATTGCAAATATTTACAACATGCTACGTCCTTCACAAACAGGCTTATGAAACAATTACTTCTTAGTCACGCCTTCCTCAATGTGACATGGACCAGAAGCATATTTTCCTTGATCAAAGGTTTAGAAAGGGAAAAAGAGAACATAGGAATGATTGTAATAAGGATGAAGCTAACTTCAGACCAAAATGTTGAATAGTGACAACGGTTGATTAGAAAACATATAATTATCTTTTGAGTTTTATGCACTAAGAATCTGATACTTTCTCATTCACTTAATCAAGTGGTCCACCGTTTTCTATTCCAAATAAGTATCTAATATTGAGGCTACACAGATGACATTTTAAGTTTTTTCTGTCGTCTCAAGAGGTAGGCCATTAATACATTTTAATGCAATGTACTACTTTATTTTCTTTTATCTCAATCCCCATTCTCTCCTTGGATATATTCTCATGTACAAAAATTGCAGAGGCGTATATTTCTTGCCTTTGCAACCCAAGATTCAACTTCATCCTATTTGTTTTTTGCTCCAAAGAAAATCCTTCAAGCTTTCATTCTTTTCATAGCATTTGCAAGCCTCCCCTGGTTTTCCATTAAGAAAGAATCCATCCAGCAAAATGATGACAATAGTTTTTTCACTATCATCAGGACAAAAATGATGCTTCTCCATAACATTCCACAACTTTAAGGCATTCTCATGGAGTGTGGCCCCAACTACAACACCTTCTGATGGACATAAGGAAAGTTTCCATTGTAGGAAGCACAACTGAAGTTTTTTCATTCTATCAATGAGCTCTAAAGATTGGGCATGGATACCCCATTTTTAACAAATCTAAAAAATTGCATGATAGATTCTAATTTTTGGTGCAAACCCCTTCTGTGATAAGAACCTTGCATATCAATAAATCAATAAATTGCAAGAAGATAACACAACATAAGAGATATGGGGGGCCAAGATGCCCTAATATTCAATATATGCAGAATAATACCGTTAAGGTAGGGCAACACCATACAATGCTCCTTAAGAAAGGAGTAACTCCACAATCTCCCAAGATGGGAATCCACTTCGAGGGGGACACCTCCAATATACCTCTACCAAGTAGAAGACTCAACTCATACCTACCTCCTCATAATGATACTCACATCCTTTAAATAGGATGGGTAACACCTAATCCCAATGTAGGCTTACCCATTACCCAATACAACTAATTCCTATGTGAGCCCATATAACTAACTAAGGGGATGTGTGCCACAT
>JAHRHJ020002833.1:0-10258 GCA_019776745.2 Taxus chinensis | reverse complement strand
CTAATAATACATATCAAGGCATTACATATAATTTTAAATGTTAAATTATTCTTCAATAAGATTTAGGAATGAATCATCTATAAAGTGACCATTGACTAGTTGTGTAGGTATCAATCTCAGCGCAAATATTCCTTTGACTAAACACTGACTTAGTATGCTTGTAAAAGATAGTCAAATCTCTCCATATCTAACACATATAAATAAAGGGCTAAATGAAACATTGAATAATTAAACAAACTAAACCAAATAATATAGATTTGACTTTATTTATTGAGAGGTAAGTTGTGGCATATAAAAAAAGAATTTGACTAGATTGAATGAAAATGGGGCCAAAACCTATAGATTTGAGAATAGTTAAGATGTATGACCATTCCATCTGATCAAAGGATTCTCAAAGTCAAATTCAAACACAAAATAGACTACAATAATATTTTCAAGGATATATCTACTTTTAATGAAATATTTCTCTAGACTAGTATTCGCAGGAAGGATGTGGTGAATTCACAACATCATGGTATTATAAATTGATTTTATAGGATATATTGATAATATTTATTGTCTTCCAATTATATATGATCATAGAGTCACCCATTGTAACACACTTTGGTTACTTTTTCCATAAAATGTGCTAATGTTTTTAGTTTAACATAACATCTAACTAAATTTGATTACACCCTGGTAATTGATTTCCATTTTCAGAAAATAATTAAATTCCAATTAATAATATACAATATATTATAATAAATACAACACAAACATATTAATAATAAATATGGAAAATCAAGTCAAATCCATCTCAGTCAATCTTAAAAATAAAATCATACATAAATAAAGGTAATATGCAACTTGATCATATATTATTGAAACTTTTATTCTCCATAAAATATCATTTGAAACAAGATGTGAAATTATATTTTAATTACATTTAAATATTTAAATCACAATCACAACTCATCTAATACAGATTGAAAAAAACATAGAGTAGGCAACATGATTGATCAATAGATAAGTACAATTGAATAATTGTAACATGATTGTCATCGAGCACTGAAATATATTTAAAACTCAATGTAGTTCTAGTGTGTGTGTGTGTGTGTGTGTGTGTGTGTGTGTGTGTGAGAGAGAGAGAGAGAGAGAGAGAGAGAGAGAGAGAGAGAGAGAGAGAGAGAGAGAGAGAGATTGTAATAGTGTCCCTTGAGCTAGGATGCCCTAGTTCTAGTCATACAAAAAATGGGGGGCTATAACTATTTTTTTCCAATATAGATGTGTGGTATGGAATTTATGATAAACCCTCCTATGCAATGAAGTATTTAGTCCCAAAATGCATTCCTTGGTGTATTATATAAAAATATTAGCTCCTTGTAATATCATCTGCATCTTGAAAATGTGTTCCCCCTAATGAGGTTAAATATTACATGTATATATGTATGATTCCTTTGCTTAAGTTATGTCATTAACAAGTGAAAGGATGAATAAGAGTGATGAAAAAAGATAAGAAAGAAGTAACATCCAAAAAATCAACAAAAGAGAGAAAGTGGAAAAAGTGCCCAACGGGGATAGTAGTGCCTGGACACTCCTATCCCTAATGGGAGTACCTATACAAGGTGTTAAAAAGGGAAAAAACTGAAATCAAAGTTGAAAAATATGTCAGCTAATATGTAAAAATGTAATTTGTAAGTCATAAATAGTAAGTAATAAAGATAAAAATAATGTCAAAGCAAAGTAAAAGGGGTTGTTAATGAATACTTCTCTTGCTTAGGTATCATGCATATAAATGAAGTATTTATATGCTAGATGTACATAGTATGTTTGTAATTTAGTGATTACATTTTCCCCCAATTTATGTTAGTGAATAAGGATTTAGTAGCATAAAGTAGAAAATAAAGGTGTACCTTTGAGTTTCGAATGAAGATTGTGCCCAATAATGTGCCAAATGAGTGTCATAACATGTCAAATGGAATAGTAAAAAACTATGTACCATGGAATTCTAAAGGAAGAGTAGGAGAAGAATCTTAGGGGTGACATTTGCGTGGGTGGAGTGATAATAATGTGTGCATCTAGTTCCTTGAAATATTATCTTTGCTAGATAATTCTTGGGATTTGATTCATGGTTGCTTGTGTGCTTTTCCTTCATTGGGATAGGATATGATCTACAAAATAAGAAAGTGTATTTAATTCTCTAGGTGAATACAATTGAAATTTAACTTGGAAAATATGTAAAAATGGAAACGTGTATTGTAAAAGCTAAACTAAGATGTTAGAGTACACTTGGAGTATTGAAAGAGAAAGGAATAGAAGTTTGTTCCTACTTGTAGACTTAATTCTTAGGATCTAGTTGGAATAATATGAAGGATTTGGGTGTCATATCACCAAACTAGGGATTTGAGCATCCTGACACTAAAATTTTGATTTAGGCATCCTATCACTACTAAGGGAAAGTGTATTGGGAGAGAGGTCTATTTTTTCCCTCTAACCATTAATGCTTCCCTACAGATAAGTACCACTGCAAATGATCAAAAACCTGATTTGTAACTTTCCTTGGGTGACACATTGTTCCAGGCATATATCATTTTCCTGCATATATCCTAGGTGTTCATTCCCTTATTTAGTTAGTTTCTAGTTCCTAAGTTACTAAGTAGTTAGTTCATGTTAGTAACTAGATTGTAATATGAAGATGACTATGTAAATGCTAAAACTTGAGAATAATATAACTGTGTAACTACTTTGTAACTATTTTTTCCCCGGGAAAGGAGTGCCCATGTGGGACACTAATGCCCATGTGTTCCTGTCTATTCTAGGTGCTTCTGTCCAAGATGTGAATTTTGGCCATGTTTATTTCTGTCCTTATTCTATAACTGATTTCTATTATGATCATTTTGTATTGTGTTTCTGTAATTACTTTTTATAACTACTGGGAAGGTGAAAAGGTTCACCCAATGTTTTCCCCCACTCCATTTGGGTGTGTGAGATGAAAAAAAGTGAATGATCCCAAATGAGGAAGGATGAAACTGATGTGCACATATGATATAGGAATATTTCAGGGGGAATATGGGATTACAAATGGTAGTTACCATGGCGTAAGTAAAACAATTGGAAAAATGTTAGTATACAAGTGTTAGTGAGAAACAAGTAATGCACACAAAAATAACAACTAGGAAAGAGCATATAAGAAAAAAAAAATAAGGACACAATGAGTAGTTGGTTGGATACATGGGACACCACTCAGGATGTCACAAGAAAATCAAATGCAAGGCTTGTGAAAATAAGGTATCAAGAAAAAACATAGGTCATAACCCACAAATAGTGACAAATAAAGTACAAGAAAATCAAACAACCATGATTGGAAGGAATCCTACAAGGAAAATGCTACACATGAAGCACTTGTTAGCATGTTAGGAAAGATAAATAGTATGTGAAAATGTATTTGAATATATGAATGAATGTGAAATATTATAATGATAGAACCTGATAGTAAGTGAGACGAGGTAGATACCCCTAAGATCCTTAGTGAGACTGGTAATGGATAGGACCAAGCAACATCATGTAACAACCCTACATTCACCTCAAGATACCATGTGAATGTGCATGTGTGTATGAAAAATGATAAATCATACTATAAACCAGCTAGTAACATGATAAGAAAAGGTGTAACATAGAGTAGTATAAGGAAGTAAGATAATGCATCCAATCAAGATCTAAGTAAACCTATTTTTTGGATTTTTGATTACAAATATATGAGAGAGAAACCACTATAAGGGAGGAATAAGGATTCCCCTAGTGTGTGTGTGTGTGTGTGTGTGTGTGTGTGTGTGTGTGTGTGTGTAAAGTGAGGTTCATGTAGGAATTCCCTCAACAGTCAAGTATGAACCAAGAACAAGAGTGCATCATCAGGTGGTGTGGGGGAATTAGGATGCCCCCAAGTGTGAATGCCAAAATGATCTATGCAATGAGAGTACTAGGAAAGGGCCCATGATCAGCTAATGTAGAGGAACTACACATGTGAACATGATCTAAGGTCTTATGGTCATGGAAGAGTGCATGAAGCAAAGTATATGAGATAGGTCTAGATAAGGCAGTTTGAGAAATAGATTGTGAAATATGTCTAGATGGAGCATGTGAAGCATATGAGAAGAATTACCCCTATGAGGTGGGCTATGGGATCTATAGATGCGACGAGGCCTATGAGTAGTATCCATATGTGAAGGTAAACTGAGATGGATGTGTAAAAAGGTACCACAAGAGGATAAAGGGATTAGATACCATAAGAGGTGTCAAGGCTAAGGATATATCATGAATAGGAGAAGATGCACTAGGAGTAGGAGAAGTTAAACATATGGGATGGATGAAGGAGCCAAGGAAAAAGGTGTCCATGGTGGAATGCCTTGAATAGTGATAAGATGTATCTCATGGATAAACTTAAGGCATCAAGTGAATAATAGAAGGCATGGCTTTAGCAATCATGGAAGCTAAGGGAGTCCTAAGAGAATGTCACAATGCATAACAATAGATCCAAAATAAATGACATAGAAATAGTAAGAGGCCCATTAATAATGGGTAGAATAATATGGCCATGAGAAGTGGGAGACTTGTATGTCATTTGAGATAGAGGGAATCCAATTGACTGTAAGAAATATAATGAGCATGCATTGGATCTTGAATGTAGGATGTACCATAACATTTTTGATGACATGGGGCCCAATAGAAGCATTTGATATGTAATCTATGGGAGGAGAATGAGGCATGAAAATCAGCATCATTGAAAGTGATAGCATGTGATGGGAGATCAATAACACCAACAAGGAATCTAAGGGGATGATCTGAAGAATCAAGAGGAGGAACTCTGTGGTAGGTATGATTTGAAGATGACTCATGGGGGATGACTTGTCATGCTTAGGTAATGGGTCATTGAAGATTTTTAACTTTCCATTTTCATTAGTAGATTTGGAAGTGGAAGTAGTGGATTCAGGAAATTGGATATCATTATTGTCAATGAGATCTTGAATCAAATGAAAAGCTTGAAACAATTTTTGGTAGAATGGCCATTGCATATATGGTAATCACAATGTGCATGCTCATCAAAATTCTTACCATGGGGCCTATTAGGATCATACTCGAGAGGAGGTGGAAGAGAAATCAGATTGCTTTCAATGAGTTGGGGCAATAACATATGTGGAGGATAAGGCAATCGAGTAAATGTACACCGAGGGGCTTGGAGCTGAAGCTTAGGAGGTTGAGAAACAACATTGACAGTAGGCTTAACATCATTAGACTTGGGTCTAAAGGGAACCTTGCTTGGAAATTTAGAAGAGGAATGATCAGAAGTATTAGAACCATATTTGAGTTTTCCTAAAGAAAGTATCTTAGTCTCACGAGTCTTCAAGGTATGACATAAATGCTCAAAAGAATGATAGGAATAAAAAAAGAACACATTCTTGCAAAGGAGGAAAAATAATTTGAATAAATAGATCTTGCAATTCAGATTCAGCTAATACATTGTTCATTTTAGAAATATTGTTCTTGTAACACAATACATAATCACTAAGATGTTCATTATATCCTTGTTTAATTTTATCCATTTGTGCATAAGATATTTTCATTCCAATATTCATAGAAAAATGAGGTAAAAAAATCAACAAGAGTAGTAAATGATTTAACAAAATGCAAGGGAAAGTCATAGAACCATCGTAAAGCATAATCCTGTAAGCTCCTAGGAAACAAATTGGTCAAGAGGGTGTCATCACATGCATAGTCTAGGAAAGAAACATGAAAAGATTTAAGGTGCTCTTGAGGATCTCCATGGCCATCGAATAGAGGAAAATTTGGTGAACCAAAATTGGCAGCGAGTGGATAAGAAGACACTTTAGTTGAAAGAAGACTATGAAGAAGAAGTGAAGAATCAATGGATGGAGATGAAGAAGAAGCCACTTGTTGAAATTGACAAATTTGTGCTTGCAAATCATGATAAAGAGACTCTAAAGCCATGGGTTCCTGAAGAAGAATTAGGCTAAATGTGGGAGATAAGAGGAGAAGAAAGATTAGGATTGGGTGTGGAAGTAGGAATATGGATGGTAGAATCTCCTACATTAGGAGGGGAGGAAAGGGATAGAAGATGTGGTAGTAGTATAAATAGTGGTATCCAAGAGGATCAGAGGTAGACAATCCTTTAGGATTCCTCATGATAGAAAAAAAAGTAACAGGTCTAGGTTTTCAGGATGTTCAACAAGATAAGAATTGAATTTCATTGAGATCCTCATTAGAAAATTCATGACGAGGGGATGAGGTACTAGCCATGATGGAAAGGATCTGATAATGGGAGTGAAAGGATGAAGGGTTCACCAAATGATTTAATAAAATTAAATCTAATGTAAGGAAACTACTGATCAATAGATAAATATAATAGTATTAAGCAAGATCAAGCTATAAAAATACAAGAAAGAGTGATACCTAGGGTTTGTAGAATGACTCAACTTGTAACTATAGGTCTATGAACTAATTTTGGACTGGAGATTGGTCTAGAAGGGAAGAATTCTAGATTGTGTAAGCTCTGTATTAGAAACTAGAAATCTATGATGATCTTAGGGACAGAAGAACTTGGAATAGGACATGGTTAGGTCCATTGGTCTAGGTGCTTGGTGTCTAATCTGGAATTAGTGTCTGTGGACAATAGTCAGGATCTGGTTCTTTCTTGTGTCACTTAATTGTCACCTTACTTGTTCATTATAGGTCACATCAGGTTTATTGCAATCTTCTGTGTCACACATGTACCTATAAAATAAACCCTAGCTACCTACACAATACTCAAGTGCACATTAGATGAATAAAAATAATACATATGCTTGAGTCAGACTGACCTCAGATGGTCACCCCAATGTGATTTTCACCGAGCAGTTGCACTACATTTCAAGACTCAATGTAGTTCTAGTGTGTGTGTGTGTGTGTGTGTGTGTGTGTGTGTGTGTGTGTGTGTGATTGAAATAGTGTCCCTTGAGCTAGGATGCCCTAGTGTCAGTCGCACAGAGAATAACGGGCTACAACTACTTTTTCCCAATACAAATGTGTGGTGTGGACTTCATAATAAACCCTCCTATGTAGTGAAAATATGTAGTCCTAAAATGCAGTCCTTGGTGTAGTAGATAGAAAATATTATCTCCTTGTAATAGTATTTTCCTCCTGAAATGTTTGCCCCATAATGAGGTTAAATAACACATGTTTGTGTGTGTGTATGATTCCCTCTGCTTAATTTTTTTTCATTAACAAGTGACAGTCTGACCAAGAGTGATAAACAAATATGAGAAAGAAGTAACATCCGATAAATTAAAAAAATAGAGAAAGTGGACAAAAGCACCCAAAGGGGATAATAACACCTGGGTGCTCCTATCACTAATGGGTGGTATAACATAGGGTGTTTAAAAAGGTAGATAGTGAAATCAAATATGAGAAAGATGTCAGATAATACATAAAAATGTAAGTTACAAATTAGAAACAATAATTAATAAAGATAAAAGAAAAGTCAAAGAAAAGTAAATGGATTGTTAATGGCTACTTCTCTTTCTTAGGAATCAAACATATAAATAAATTATTTAGATGCTAGATGTACATAGTATGTGAATGATTTAGTGACTATAGTTTCTACCCCAAATAAGGTGGAAAAGTGATGTTTATAGTAAAGGGTACCGATAGAAGATGCTCAAAATATTTAGGTGGGCTAAGAATAATCTTTAGGAATGGGATTTGAATTAGGAGATAAGAGAGTTATAAAAGGGGGTCATTATATTCAAGTATGAATTATGTAACAGTTTGAATGTAGGGGGCATAATATAATAAGACAAAACAATAGATCAAACAGATAACATACATTTACTCTAGATAGGGTATAGCAATAAATGACCAACCATGCACCTAACAACAATGTACACGCAATAAAGAACAAATAAGGGTTAGAAATACTTATGCAGTGGTGTTGTTATTGATGCATGATCTTGTCTAGAGACAACATGACCAAGAGAGAATCACTATGGGTCGAGAAGGTGAAAAATGCTCATGATGAATACCTCCAGTATCCTAGCTCATTATGGTGACCTAAATGCAAAATGGCTAGCTTTAAAATTTGAAGTCTAACAACTAGGTGCAAAGATATGCGCAAGTGTCCAACGTGCAAGCAAATGCAGTGGTTTGGAAAAGATGAATACAAGGTTTATTGATTTATACAAAGTGTGGTCAAGCATAGTGGAGCTACATGCGATGGCGTTGGTAATAGGAGATGACCAAACTCGACGCCATTGCCCAAGGGCGATGTACCCTAAGGTCATAAGGTGTACAACAATGATGTGAGGTGAAAGCCATAAGAATAAATGGAGGTGATGATGAAGGTCCTAGAATGACTGAATGCATGGGTAAGAGCGTGCAAGGAGCGTAAGAAAGTGAACGTAATGAGTGAAGTAGACATAATGGGTTCAAAGTGTAGAACAAAATGAAGGAACAAGATGCAAGGGTAATGGAAACTATGGCATAATAGCAACATCTCTCTCAAATGATGTTGTCTAGCCCATGCGATCAAGTCTCACCAAATCCCAATCTCGGCAAGCCCCTTAAGGCACCCGTTCAGAAGGAAAATCAATCAGCAAAACACATGTGCAATAGATGTAGGTTAACAAACATAAAAAACAAGGTGTATACATATGCCCTAATCAAAGATCAATATGTGTTCATAATTGTGAAAGATATGAGATGATCTTTGGGAAAAGAAATGATACATACACCTAAAATCAAAAGTAAATGATGAAAGTAAAGTAGTATGTAAGTGCTGCAAAGAAATAATGAAACTCCACTAAATACCTACTTATTACATACTTGTCGATGTCGCTTGGCTTACATGTGGTGGGCGCAATAGCGACATGTAAGCCTGAAAAAGCAAGATTGAAAAGTAACAATGGAAGATAATTAGTAAAATAAAACATAAATCACGTAGCTAAGAGGCCATAGGGAGGATGGAACCAAGTGTTGTAATGACATAGAAGTGTGAGAAAAAAAATTAACAGAATTTTGTAGAGGTATGTTTAATATGTCATAATGATTGGCTCGTCGTCACAATCATGACACAATTTGAAGAAATATTTTTAGGGCTTGTTGTTAGAAAGATATAAAGGTTTAAAGATAAGGAGAGATTGCATCGAAATCAATTATACGAATGACTATAAATAATAAAGGGAGAGTCATTTATCACTTTGCTAATTGAGATTTGAGAGGAACCGAGCTATGAGATTATGTGGTTTGAGAAATTTTAGTGGTGATGGTGAGAGTGCGAGGTGGTGGATGAGGTGGTAAAGATGAGGCATGCATCAGTATGAATCCCATGATAGTTTTTTTTTTAATTGGAAAAGGGTGGTTAGGAATAAAATGGAAAAATGCATTTAAAGGAAAATTTTGCCAAAATAGTCGAAATGTAGATTTTGTCGAGGTCTACGTCAGTTTGGGAGAATTTTGATTTTTAGATTTGTTAGGTAGATGTTTTGAAGTAATCACTATGAAGGGTTTGAGACCCCTAAGATATACATAGTTGTACATGATAGAAAAACTAATCACATCATGGCTAATGGTGTTGGGTTGTGTAGCATAACCAATGGTGTTGGACTATGTAACATGAAGTATGACATTAAGGCTTAGGGGGTTGACACCATTGGATTAGTGATTTTTTTCATGGTGGCTATTGATGTTAAGCCATGATGGGTGATGTATTATAATAAGGTGAAATTTTTCATAAGGGCCAATTCTGTAAGGACTTGCATGGTTGATGGTGTTGGAGAGTAGTTGATTGTGTTGATTTTTGGTAATTTGAGTTGTATTTGTAATGATTTTTTTGGATTGAGATATGATGGGTGTTCGTTATTTTTATGTTTTCTAGGTTCCATAGAGCACATGACTATGAATATTAGTGGATTTTTCATGGATTCTAAAGTTACTGAGGAGGTTATCTACATTGACACATTTATAAGGCCTTAGGATTGGAGGCATTATGGAGATGGTGTAATTTTTTTTGGATCTAGATTTGATACAAAATGTTTTTTAGAAACTCGGAGTTGAGGTCCAACACTTTCAGGTGAAGGGATGAAGGATAAACTATATAAGTTGTAATGAAATTACATGATGTACATACTATCCTTAGGACTCTAATTTAGGATGTTTGAATGTTTTGTGATATGCCAATGAGCATGAAAAAGAGGAGGATTTAGAAAATTGGGCCACATATAATGATGATTAT
>JAHRHJ020002832.1:0-10261 GCA_019776745.2 Taxus chinensis | reverse complement strand
CGAGCGCTAGGACATCTCGGGCCGACAAAGGACGTTGAAAGATGCGAACTGGGCCGGTGTGGCTGAAAAGGAAAATTAAGCAAAGGACAAGTGGAATATAAGGGACGCGCAGGATGCGGATAGCGAAGGAGCGAAAGCCAATCAGATCCATGCCACGTGTCACGGTAGAAAGGGGAGTTGGAAGCCCATTTCAGGTGAACCGGAAGAATTTGTACCAGACAGTTTGGGACATCCAGGACAAAAAGGACGTGTGGTGGATGTGAAAATCTGGAAGGCCGTGAACGAATCCAGCAGACAGTGTCGCCAAGGAAAATCCAAAAAGTCAAGAGGGGCAAGTTTTTGAGCACTGATCCAAACAAGAAAAATAGTGCCACGTGTCCAAGTTTAAGGGCCCACCAAGAAAAATCCCACAAAAAAGGTGGAGAGAGGGAATTTTGCTCCGCGAATATCAGAGACTTGCAAGTGTAATCCAGATCACAGAAAACGGGGAAAAGCAATTTAAAAATCGGTTTTCACCTGTTTGGTGCCCTAAATCTTCAGACCTTCATATCTTTCGAATCCAGAGCTCACGATTTGCAAGTTTATTTATATAAAAGGAAAGTGTTGAAATATCTACATGATCTAGGGTCAAATATTGCATTTTGGTGCAGAGTTTGGAGGGGAGAAAATTAGAAAATGTCTCTGAGAATGTAATGCTTCAACAACCAAACTTTAATCCAGCAGATAGATCAAGATACTATTAGAAGACCCCGTTTTGCAAGGATCCACGCTTGGATCATATGAGATGATTTAAATAATACCAGAAAAGTGGGTGGGAGCAGATTTCTAAATTTCCCCTCTCTCTCCTCTCTTATTCTTGATATATATTGTAAAGAGAAGCCTTTTAAGAGGTCGGACAATTTTGTTTGAAATCCTCCCTTCTTCCCTGCATTGCAGAGAATTTATTGAAGCTTTTCAAACATCCCATTATCGATTGATGCCAGGTTTTGCTCTTGGCCACTGCAATGTACTGTAATACGGACTCTTGAGCAATATCTATATGTTTGTGATGATTAAACCCTCTCATGTATTCATGGTTGTTATTGTGATTCTTATTGTAGTTTGTGGTACCTATGATTAGTGTTTATATTGCATCTATGTGGTCTGTGTGTAGATTTTCAAAACAAGTTTTATAAACATTCCTTGGTTTGCATCATTTACTTTTCGCTTTGGTTTTATCTATGCATTTTCACCCTGGTCTCCTGAAAAGTTAGATTAGGTTTTAGTAAACCCTAACATTTTGTGTGCATTCTGAATAGAGGAATAGGAAACAGCCTTTCTCTAGAGAATCCTTTCGCCTATTTAACAAGTCCCCACCTTGGAGAAAGGATTCCATGGTGCAATCACAATGAGATGAGCTCCTGTGATGCAACATCAACCTAGAAGCCTGACTGCCATCGAGGGTGCTGTGACTATGCAACACATAGGATCTACTTTCATATAGGTTATATATATTGGTGAGTGGCCTAGTGAATGGCCATAACCTAGGAATAATATCTGTAGGGTTAGTAGGTATTATTTATCATGATATGTTCATTTTAGTCTATTATATGTTTACATGTTTCCCCCTGAATGGATAAGGCTATTCTACTTTATATGAGATCATTTATCTGCAATCTTGGTTCTTTGGTATTGTATTGTGTCATAATCAGATTTATAAGTAATTTCTTCAGTTTCCCTAGAAGAATGTGATATCTTATTAAATGTAATTATATTTTACAACCATCTTTAAACATTCTTGAATTGATTTTTCTCTTACTAAGATACTTAGGCAAGGTATCTTTGAGTGCTTGTGGATGAAAGATATTCTTGTATTAATCTTGTGACAATTTATCTTTTTTAGATATTTTTCACTCGTGTAATGGAGATGTTCTATTTTTTATATTTTGGATGCCTTGGGTGCCTTTTTCAAGTGTAGGAAGTGAGTCTATCAATGTAGCTCCATGAGATTTCCAGGTTAGCAAATGAGGTATTGTTTACTTGTGTATATAGGGTTTCATGGATGATTTTAGGTAAGTAAAGGCCAACCTAGAGAGATTAGAAGACCCAATAAATTATAAGAATTTTAAATAAAATTTAGAGGAATTTCATTCCAAGACCATACAATTCATTAAGGACCGTACATACTATCCTGGCCAAACTGTATGGCCTTGACTAGGGAATAAAACCATACAACTTGAAGTTTGGAAGTTATTTCCTTATGTTTTTCTATGGATTTTATGCATTGTGTTCTCATAATTTGATGACATGTTAGTGTACAAGAATAAACAAGATAAACAAAATACATCATAATGTGCTAAGTGGAAAGGGGGTGTTATTTCTAATCTTTGTAAGAATGCATTGTCAAAACTAGCAGTGTCAAAAATTGAATTACTAAATTTGAGTGCCGACATTTTCCCCCCTTTAAGTATGAAATGAAATTACATTCTTAAAGGAAAATATACCCTATTTTGTATACACACACTTTATCTTCACTCAATTTTTTTTGCAAGATCATATTGTAATGGTGTTGGAACACAAATGATAAAACTTGTAACTTAGAGTGTAGTGAATGTAAATGATAAATAATTGAACTTTCATTGAAATTTATGTAATGTAAATGAAATATGAAAATGTAAACCGTAAATAAAGATATGCAAAACATGGAGCTAATACACAAATTTTTTAATAGAGGAAATATTTTCCCATTCTTTGTTTCTACTTGGAGATTTAGATTTTTGAACTTTACTAAAGAGTTCAGGATGATTAGTCCCAAATTGTGTCAAGAAAATTCCATTGTATTAGGTGTATGGAACCCAACACATGAATTCTAAAGAGAGAATAAGAATGAGGATTTGGGGCACCCCATTAACACAGAATACCATGTATAAAATTATTCAGCAACTTTGATATCTTCCCCTTTAGGTATAATAGGAAAGGAAGGGAAATCTATGAAAAAATAGCTATTTTTGATACCTTTCATGACATCAATGAACCACATCATTGGAGATATATCGAGGCCAAATTTTACACATTAGGAAATAGTATAAAAGAGAATGGATAATCCCCATACTCTCCCCATCTGCAAAACTAATGAATAGAAACTAAATAAAGATGAAATGTGTCTAAAATATATCTGGAGGCAAGAGACCCATGCCCCCAATATCCCTGAAACTGAAACTAAAATTGAGTGAACATTGTAGATAAGAAGGAATGAAATACTACATACACCCTGAAACTTATTTGAACTAATTCATCTAAATCTGAAACTATTCCAAAATCATGTTCCTGTAGGTGAAAAACTAAAATTGGTGATAAATTGTTTGTAGCGTCCCCCAAGGAAAAATTGTATAAATGGTTCAGAAATGTTCATCCGGTCCAGATCGTAATGTACAATTTTTACCTTATTCTTGCTTTGTTAAAGTTAATTTGATAACATGCATTAGATTTTTTAGTTCCAAGCAAGTAGATTGTTTAGGATACCAAAATTGTAAAATTGGCTATTATTCCTTTTTATCATGTGAATTTACTACTCCTAACAAATGCAAAAAACAAACCATGATAACTAATCCAAATGGCATTTTTTCAGAAAAGGGACTAGTTCTCTAAAATATCTCCTTTTTAAACCTTCATCCCGCATCACCATCATATTTACCATTAAGGTATTCTAAATGCATTTGGTAAACATGTATCAATGTGTAATTTTTTTTAGAAGGTTAAAGATTGGGACATTCATGGAAGTGTAGTGAAGGCCGAATCGGGTCTTGGAGAATTTGTCCCAAAACTGGATGATTTTGGCCATTTCAGAGTATTTATAAAATCCATGGGAGAGTTCGGCCAAAACATTTAACTTCAGCACAAGGACAAGTGGGTCAAAGGGACTATAATGACAAGAATAGCCGAAGGAGCCGGAAAGCTAATCAGATCAGGCCACTTGTCAACAACAGGTACTTTAAGGGACGAGGAAGTAATGAGCCCATTTCGAACGCGGATCCTTAGGATTTGTCCCATGAAGCACTGGGACATCTGGGACAAAAGGATGCGGTGGAGGATAAAAAGTAGGAAGGCCCATGGAATAAATCATTTAGCATGACATTGTCTCCATTGTAGGAAAAAGGTCCAAAAAGTCAAAGGGGCGAGTTTTCGAGCACTATCCGAACCAATGAAATAGCTGCCACGTGTCCAAGTTTAAGGGGCCCACAAGAAAAGCCCGTGAAAAGGTGGAGAGAGAAAATTGCTCAGTGAACCAGGGAGCCTACCACGTGTCATCCAGGTGGTAGAGTGCGGGAAAAGAAATTTAAAAATCCTTTTCACCTGTTTTGTGCCCTAAATCTTCAAATCTGTCATATCTTTCGATCCAGAGCTCAGATTTGCACGTTCTTTATATCAACAGAAATATATTGAAATTATCTACATGATTATAGGGCCAATATTGCATTTTGATGTAGTTTGGAGGGAGAAAATTAAGAAAACGTCTCTGATGCGTGGTGATGTAATGCTTCCACTACCAACTTTAATGCAGCAGACAGCTTGCCGCTCCTGTTAGAATAGCCCGCTGTTTTGCTAGAATCCACCACTTCTATCATAATGAGATGATTTTAAATCAAAATACCATAGAAGTGGTTTACCCCAGATCATCTTGGATTTCCTCTCTCTAAGTCCTTTTCATTTCTTTGGTCATATATTGTAAAATAAGAGCTTTTCATTAACAGGTCAGACATTTTTGTTTTGCATCCTCCCTTATTCCCTCGCTTGCATAGAGAACAAAATTGTGGAGCTTTTCAAACCTCCCATATGGGTTGTAATGCCAGTCCTTTTGCCTCTTGGCCACTGCAATGTACTGTATCGTTCTCTTGAGCAATAATATATGTGTTGTGATTGACTCTCACCCCTCTCATGTATTACATTGGATGTCATTTTGATCTCTTATTGCAGTTTGGTTACCTGTGCATGGTGTTTGTATTGCATCTATGTGGTCTGTGTTAAATTTTCAAAACAAGTGTCTAACATTCCTCAGTGCATCACCTTTGTAGTTTAGGTTTTAATTTTATGCACCCTTTCTTACCCTGTCTCCTTGGTAAGTTAGATTAGGTTTTAGCAAACCCTCTGCATTTTTGTGTGTGCATCTGAACAGAGGAATTTTCCTAGGAACCAACCTCTCTCTGGAGATTCTTTTCTCATCTTTATAAGTCCCATACTTGGAGAAAGGATTCCATGTTGTGCCCCAATCACACTGGATGCCTGAACATCAACCTAGAAGCCTGATTTGCATCCAGGGGTGTTGTGAGTCTGCAACAACAGGTAACTAGTTAGCACATTCCCAAAAATTGAAATAAAACACTACTTTGGATATTTTATTCACATGTAAATTTTATTCCTTATTAGATGATAATGATCACAACTTCGAAACACCATTATTCTACTACTACATCACTTCTTATCTTTGTGCCTGGAATAATGGAAACATAGCTTTGAAGGGACAAAAATTCAAATCACACATGGTAACTACATATAGTATGGAACCATGTATCTGTTTTCTTGAAATTGAAAATCATTAGGGGTAAACCGCTCTCCATAATATTTGGGATCAAGAATTGTGATTATTTGTTTCCATGTAATCCTAGATCTTGAGCTGCAAAGAAAATATAGGGTCTTATAATTTAAACCCCATGTAACAAATTCCCTTGCAATGATTTGCGACAAAGAGAAAAATAAAGGATGACAAGTTCAGACCCTAAATAGAAGTAGAGCACCTAGAAATTAACCTGTGCAAAATTAGAACATAGCACCTAGGTGGTTTCCTCATTGGGCAATACATTACCAGAAGTGAACTTCCAAATTTCATATACTCTAAACATGAGACTCTACAGAATAGTTTTATCCTATTTTTCCAATCAACTTTCAAAACCCATAAGAATTATCTAGATATCCTAATATGAGGTAATTTCACTTTCTTCTCATATGCTTACAAGGTTATTTACTTAATGTTATATCTTGTTTGTTATGAGATATTCATTAAATGTCCTATGAATAAAATATTTAAAATCATTCTTTAAATCAGTCTCACAAATCATGAAGGTAGCCTAAATCATTCACTTATAATTTATGGATTCCAATCGATCCTTTTGTACAAATTATCTATATTTTACCCTAAGGTGTATACATCCTTCAGTGTGAAGTTTGGAAGATGACTAGAAACCCCTAATCGTGATTTAAGGTATTATAAATCTTAGAAACTTTGATAATATGTAATGTTGGATTTTCCTACCACACTTAAGAATTCGATAAGGCAGGGTGTTGTAACATGAGAATTAAGTGGTGTTATTTACTTGTTTAATGTTATATATAAATTTAGATGAGACTAGAACTTCAAATGATAGATTAGAATTAGAAAATAAAAGTGTTTACATTTTCCTCCCCTATTAAATATAAATGAATTTTTATTTATTATTTTCAAAGGAAAAGATACCCTAAAGGGTGTTTTGCTATAGACACTTTATCAATCACCCAAAATATTTTTGCAAGCCCATATGGAGATGGTGTTGTAACACAAATGAAAAAAATATAACTTAGAGTGTTACTGAATGTAAATGACTAGGTTTCTCAATTGAAATTTCATCAATTTGTCTGGTGAGTGTAACCTGAAATATTTTCCCATGGTAAATAATGTGTTTGGTAATTTATATGTATTTAATGTATGGAGCTAATAATGTACAGTAATATTTTAATGGTTAGAGGATTAAACCTATATTCCCATTTTACCTCGGGTTTCTGACACTGGACCATTTGGATTGAACTGAAGTTAAGGATGTGGAATGAAAATCAAATCACATAATTGTGTAGATGGTGGAAGCAATAATAATGAGGAAATAGACTCTGGAGAAGATGAGATACAAGGTGAAAATGATTATTTTGGGATTTTGGGAGAAGAATAGTCTAATAAGGGTTAAGTGATGCATGGATAAGAAGTGTGAGTAGTAACAACATGTGTAATTAGTGGAGTGGTGTTAGAAGGTAGAGTAGGAGGAGACTAATTTTTGAAAATAATGTCAGGAGTCCATTATCAAGAATTTCTTGTATGATCTGGTGAAGTTAGGGACTTGATTCTGTAGGATGGTCATTATTATGATGATAGGATCACTTAGCATTGGATTTGCACCACAAGATTGGGAGTGGAATGGGAGGGATGGTGATCAACTTTTCAATGAGTAACTTTTGGAGGATCGAAGAAAATTATTTACTCAATGGATTAAATTTACAAGTGGATAATATGAAGCGATAAGACATCCTTAAGAGGATACATAAAATGTGATGGTATGGGTGGGGGGGAGAGGAGGTGGGAGGTGATTTAACAAAAATACATTTATTAAACTTTAATTATAGAGTAACTGATGTAAACTATGATATAAAGTTGCTAAGTACAATATGATGCAAATAAATAAAAAAGTTTGAAACCCTAAGAAAAGAAGGAGAGAATGACTTAGCTAATTTATGCCAGATCTGGAAGTGCTCTGGACTGGTAAAATTGTTGAACTAGAAGTGAACAATGTTGTTAATGCTAGGATAAATTTTGAACTACAGGAATAAGATCGAACATGGGTGCCCACGATAACATAGGGGTGCCTAGGTACTGGAAGACCTCTTATGGGCACCTGTGACTGTGCAAAATATTTGGATCTGATCTTTGATGTGTTGCAAGTATGTCACAATTACTCTTTGTTGATCACTTGTGTTGTTATTTATGATCTTCGAGGGTACATGTAACCTATGCAATATAGATATCTCTTACAAAATCCCACAAACCACATAATATCCAAAAAATAAAGATGTAATATGGGGAGTCAGACTGACCCTGACAGTCACCCCGATAGTGAAATTAAAACCAAGCATTGCACTACATCTCAGACTCCATGTAGTTCTAGTGTGTGTGTGTAGAAAAAGTTCCCTAGGATGCCTTTGTGCAAGTTGCACTTGATATCAAGTTATAGCTAAATGTATTAATGTAGTAGAATGTTATGGATGGAATAATGAACTTCCCCTTCCTATGCAATGTATGTAGAAAAATGTAGCCCTTGTCCCTTGAATGAGATGTTAGATGGATGCCTTTAGAGTGTTTTAGGTGCCTTCGGAATGCAAGATTAGGTGATGATAGTAATGCTTAGTGCTTGGTCCTTGATTTTGAACACATAACTATGTATTTATATGATTCCCTTGTTTGAATTTTGTAATTGACAACTTGAAGGCCGACCCATAAGTGAAAAATATGCCCAAAAGATAAAAAAGCGAAGTGAGTAAGGTAAAAAGGGTAAATGATGCCCAGAGGGGATAGGGGCGCATGTGCACTCATGTCCTTACGAGAACTGGTGTCTGGATCCATAAAATATGAATAATTAAAATACCAATTTAGTTGTAGGGTGTGTAAGACCAAATAGAAAACAAGAAACACAGACAAAGAGGAAAAGATAATCGTTAATTACTAGTTTTTTTTTTTTAGAAATCATATGAATTCTAGTATGTGTTTAAGACCTAAAAAATGTACCCAAGTGTGTGATTTTGTTTCTACATTTTCCCTCACTTTATTTTTTTGAGTGAATAATCGATAACAAAAAGTAGATAATATATGCATACCTGATAACCATGTAGAGCATGTGGATAAATGTGTGCTAAGTGGACAAGTGCAGCATGGAATTATGTAAAAAAAGATGAAGCATGGAAACTAGGAAAGGAAAATGACTCTAGGGAGTGAAGTGTATGTGTTGCATTGTACCTATTGGTGTATCTTGTTGCTACTACTTCTTGTAAGGATGAACATAAAAAAGAAGAGCAAGGATTTATTCAAAGTAATGTATAGGATAAATCAAAGAAAAGTGTGCATAAGTACGTAAAAGTGTGTAAAAAAAGTGTTCACCTGATTTAGAAGGGTGTAAAAGGATAGAAAAATGTCCTGAATTGTTGTGAAGAGAATTTTTTTTTTTAGCAATCTCATGCCAAGAGAGATTTTTTTGGTGATCTCATGGCAAGTGTGAGTTTTTTGGGTGATCTCACACCAAGTGCAATTTTTTTGGGTGATCTCATGCCAAAGAGAAAGTGTTGGGGAGAGAGGTCTAGTGTTACTCTCCATCCATGACTCTACCTGATAAACACCACTGCATATGGTGTGTCCTTGTTTTATTCCTTTTGTCCCAATTTGTTCTAAATGTATTGATTGTTTCGAATTACTGAGATAGAATAAATTTTGTTGCTAGAGGATTGTGTCTGATAGTGTAAAACCAATCTAAAGACTTATGTGAATTGTGTTGATTTGTGAAACTGATTATGTGTGCCCCTAGGACATGAGCACCCAGGTGAGGACACAAGCACCTAGGTGCTCTTTTCTGAGCCTAGGCACTAGTGTTTGTGTTGTGATTTTGACCCAATTTTGATTCTAAGCCAGTGTTATAACTGTATTCTGTGTTGATTATGTGTTGTATTATATTGTGATGTAGCTCTGAGTTGTTGTATGGGGTGATTTTTGCACCCAATGTATGCCCTCTATGTTTGGGGTACATGTGACGTTGGTAGGAGTATGCGACCCAAAGATAGGACCTAATGCTTATTTGAATTGTATCCTTGTAGGGGGATGTACATGGTAGAAACCAAGGCACATACAAACAAAGTGGCTAGATACATGTGTTAGTAGAAAAAGTATCAAGCATGTCATAGAAAAACAATGTAACAAGCAAATGTGCATACAATATAGACCGTGAAAAATAGGTTTCAAATATGGGACATCGCTCACAATGTCACAAGATAATCAGGGCCGAAGTGGCAAAAAGCATACAAGCAATGATCAAACAAGACATAGGGCATAGCCCGCAAACAATGGCATATAATAGAAAACAATGTCAAACAAGATGTATTAGACAACCATGGTGGAAAATGATCCTGCAAGGAAAAAATTGGCATATGAAGCACCCATTAGCATATTAGAACGATTAAAATTATGTCAAATCATGTATGTACAGATATAAATTAGTGTGTTAGGAAGTAGAAATATTAAATAATGAAATAATAACACCTGTAATATGAGGGATAGTAGATACCCCCTAGGAGCCTTGGTGGGACTGGTAAGAGGTACATTGCCAAACATCATATTAACATGTAAATACCTATAATATATCTACATTCAAAACAATAGAACACGTGAATGTGTATATGTATATAGAAAATATTTACATATTAAGTATCCGTCTAGCATGGGAAA
>JAHRHJ020002831.1:0-10271 GCA_019776745.2 Taxus chinensis | reverse complement strand
GGGATTGGTGAGAATGTAGATGACACCTTCGCAAAAGATGTTGCAAAGGAGGAATCTTTCGCTTCCACTTCCAAGGGGCGGCAGACTTATGCGAAGGTGTCAAATTAGTATATTTTGGTGCATTGATGACTCTGTCACTATGGTTATGACTCTGAGCATTGTACTCTGTAGTTCGTACTTTTTTGTGTTGAAATTTAATAGAAATATACTTGTGCAATTTCTACATTTATTTCTCATGTCATTTAACAATGTTTTACGTGTTATTTAAGTTTATTTTATGAATTTGTATGTTTTTAAAAATAGCGATAAAGTTGTCAAGTAATGTGGAGTAATTTTCAAGAAACTCCCGAGTACAAGTCAATTTTGGGCTGCCAACTAATGTCCAAGTACAAGCTTTTGAACTATGGTACTTGCAGCAGCTATCACAGTGCTAGAGGATGATGAGCACATAAATGCAGGGGGAGGTTCCAATCTAATGGAATATGGACATATAAAGTTTGATGTTAGTAGTACGGTGGTTGGCTTGACAAGAGCCTTGGGAGGAATACTTAAGAGTTCAGAATCCCATTCAAGTTGCAGCACTTCTGGCGAACGAACGACAGATTGACAATAATTTCTTGAATTTGTACAGTGGCATTGGTTTGTGTATCAGGTGCCAAGGATTCTTAAAAAATTTAGTATAATAATGCTAAGAAGATCCACTGGAGTCATTATGTAAAGCTAGTGTTAACAATGTTTTCAAGAGAATTTATTATAGAGATCTAGGAAATTTGTGTATTGAATATCATACCTGCTAAAGAAGATCAAGCTAAGACAACTGCGCAAGGAGCTATCCATGTGACTTATGAAGTTCGATAACCTTCTAAGCTGCCATTGACTCATGATTTCGAGGTGCAGACTCATAAGGCATTCTTCGACAAGCGGTAGTTTCTTAAGTCGAGGTGATCACTAAGATCCCGTATTGAAGGGCAAGATGATGCTCATGAGAACCCTAAATTGCCTTCATATCTAAATAGGCCTTATTTGGCGTGAGTTGGTCACTTCTGGATTTGGTCATAACAAACATATGGTCAACATTACGACCAGGGATTATCATGGTGATGGTCCCCATGCCGTATTCTTGAGATTATTTGTGGTAGAAGTTGATCTACCTAGATGACTATGTGGAATTGTTCAAGCTACCAGTCATATTTGAGTTTATGACATTGCTTGGTATCTACCTAGATGACATATTTTAGGCAAGCGATACCATCATACATATGGATGATAATATTTTTCAAGACTCAAGGCATTTGCTATAAACATGACTGTCATTGAGAACTATGTTTCATACCTATTTGCACAAATGTACACCTGGGAATATATGTGTGGATAGCGGAAAAAATTTCAGGGGATGGATATTCAACTGTGGAGGTTCGTGATTCGTGTAAGTCAACCTCGGTGGACTATAATAATGACCACATATTTTCATGAGGATCACCGACCCTGGACACAAGGCATTAGAAGAATGTCTAGAACTATATGAAATCAGAATGGTTGACTTCTTTGATATAGTAATAGAGGTTGGTATATGGTAGGCAAGTGGTCCTGATTTGATCATTGCACATCAAGAGGGGGTCTTATGCCAAACTGCGCCTACTTTCTAAAGCCACATGGGACACTTTGATATGGTCCTTTGCTAAGGCAGTGTCACATATGATACATTGTTGGAGGCCAACTATAGTCGAGTGGCATGTTATTTTGGCAGTTTAGAAAATGGATGGTAACTTTATAGAATTATTGGCTATTAATCGAATATTTATTATGATGTCACCAATGTCTGCATAGAGGTCTCTCAGGGAACCCATGAGGGTCACAAATATTTTACCAATCAGAAACATATTTGTACACACCTCTTCCAATTTTAAAAAAATCTTAGGTAATTCATCTCAATGTGACTTCATGTTCGGTCTCTCCACTACAAGAAAGGGACAACAACTAGGTTATTTTATGAGTTTGTCAATATATTCTCAAACATGGAATATATAAAACCTTGGAAGAAGGGGTTCTATGGTAGAGGATGCTACAAATACTATTCTTTGAGAATGCGAGGGGTTAATAATTAGCCTGCCCATGAAGCATTATCGTCAAACAAAGATGTTTACAACTCTGTTTTAAAACTTGGGATATTTCACCGAGTCTACACTATAGTATATGATTGCCAAAAAATTTGAAGCTGAGTAATGGTGAGTAATTACTCACCATTGCCCGTGAGTCCAATCTGTTACTCACCATTACTCAGCTGCATTTTTCTTATAACCTCCACTGGGGAAAAAAGTCATTCAACTTCACAATCACGATTTCTGCGTGTTTTGCCAACACATAAGACAATTTTTTGGTTGCTGCTGCATGATCGTCAAACACAGCCAAAACTATATGTGTGATATCACAATTCACTCACCTGTCATTGCCACATATTTGCAAGTAAAGTGTGGGTTTTAGAACAGAGAAGGTTGCATTTGTAGACCTTGTAAGCTGCCTGATTCAACTAATTTCAAACAGCTTCGAAAGATTTTAATGAGGTAAGTGGTCTTCCCTCTTCATTTAGATTTTTTTCATTTTGTTTTGATTTTTTTTTTCATTTTGGTTTGATTTTTTTTTCATTTTAGATCCACCTAGGGTTTGAAGTGGTTCTCTTTTTTTGTTTGTTTTCCCATTTTCTTTTATTTCTTCCTTTCCTAGGCACTAGTGGCAAAGGTTTTACGTTGCATTTACATAAAAAATGTTTCAACCTTTGGTTTATAGGGTGTTCTACTTGCTAGTTACTGCCTTCAATTTGCAGTGGTCTAAGACAGGCATTCAGTTCAGGTAGCCAAAGCAAGCCTAAGAAGTTTGATGACCCTTCTTGGAAGCATTGTGAACCAAGTCCAAAATCAGAGCCCAATCTGACATATGCAATTATTGTGGGTTTAAGATGAGGGGAGGAATCGATCGACTCAAATACCACCTCACACAAACTGGTAAGTTAAAGAGTTGGATAATTGTGCAAAAAAGTGTAGCCTAAGGTTCAAAGAGAAATGGTTGCTTGTCGTGCAATTTATATGAACATAAAAGAGGAAAGAATCACCTCCATAAAAGTTGAAGCACTTGACCATAATTTAATTCCAATTTAGTATGACTTCAGAGCCTCTTTTATTGGGGCCAACTCCAAGGGTTTGGGGCCGGGGCTCATCTACTTGAGATTGTCCAAGTTGTCACACGGAGTTGATAGGGTTTCACCAATTTATTCTTTAAAACAATCCTAGAGCACAAACTTCATTCCAAGGTAATTCTTGGAATAGGGAATTACATAATTGAAGCAAGGGTAGCTACAACAAATTTTGGGTATCATAGCATACCATTCAATGTGGCAAAATCCCATGTTGGAAGAATTTGATAATTGTCATTGATTGTCTTCTAGAAGGGGTTCAAGGCTCCTACTCCTTGTGATTTGAGAGGTCCGCTTTTTAAAAAGTATTGGTACTGATGAGTAAAAACGAATATGGCATAAAAAGAGATGCAACATTTTGTCTAACGGGTAGAAGGAAAGAATCTGTACTTTGATTAACTTTCTAATGGATTCAAGTAGGCGATTGGTGTTCTTAAAGTCAATTGATTCCTCCACCAAGTAATAAAATGCAAAGACTATGTGATATGTTCGATAAGGTGGTCATGGAAGAGGGCATGAAGAATGTTGTCCATATTGTGACAAACAATGCAACAACATATGTAGCAAAGTGAAGCCTCGTTGAGAAGAGGAACACTAAACTTTTGGTATCCCTTGCGCAACCCATTGCATTGATCTCCTACTTAAGGACATAAGAAAAATGACATGGGTGAAAAATATTGGTTTGAGAGTACACCAAAGTGAAAAGGATGCAAAGCTTGAGCGAGGATCTTGTGCATGTCCAACGATTTGTCAAACCTTCTTCACATTGCAGAGCATTGCAACCTCACTAACATCTCTCGAGCAAATGTTTGCTAGCACACACTGATTGGAATCTCCCAATTCTAGAAATGGCAAAGGGGCAAAGCATCATGAAGTACAGTTTTTGATGATGTGTTTGTGAACGAATATATATGAAATCCTTAAGGTAACTTTAGACTTAATTTTTTATTTTAATTTTATTTTTTGGTTCAAAATTCGCTATAATTTTAGCTACAAAATTGTGTGTTATTCTGTTTTAGGTGTTAGGTCTTTGATTAGAGTTCTAAGCTTGGTGGATGGGGATGAATCTTATTTATATGAGACCATGGATAGGACAAAGGAGGCCATAGTAAATTATTATGGTCACAATAAAATAAAATATGAACTTGTTTAGTGCATAATTGATTGGAGATGGAACAAGCAGCTCCAACGACATATACATGCAATGGGCTACTACTTGAACCCCAAGTTTTTCTTCTTTGATTCATTTAAGGCTGATGAGGAGGATATGGATGGCTTACAGTGCATCCATATAGAGGATGATCCCTAATCAAGAAATTAGAGACGCAATTGACGTTGATGAGCCGCAAATTTACGAGAGTACAGACAAGAGGCTCTTTCTTTAGCTCCATGCATTTGAAGGAGAATCACCCAACAACCAGGTAAAAACAAATTGAGTCATTTATTTTTAGTCTCATTACTCGTATATACTAGACTTCTTTAATAAATGTAAGCCTATGAAATATCCCTTATGGGATACTACTTAAAAATGCACAAAATATTGAAAATTTGCAGCCAAAAAATACTGATTTTTGCAGATTTTTACAATAAGGACAACGGACTAAAGAAAATTAAAATCTCCCAAAATATCCACTCGAATTACTTTAAAATTTAAAGAGGGCTTGCTAATATTATGAAGGACATAATAAAACTGTTTTTTGGAATTTTACACAAATTAAAATGCTGCCAGAAAAAGCACAGCATGCCCTAGATAGCTGGAAAACTTCAGAGGTTCATAACTCTCCAAATACAAGAGCAAAAATTAAGGGTCTTTGGAAATAACATTAACAGGTATAGGAAATGACATTTCAACCTTCAGATCTGAAGGGGACCAACTGGAAAACCCTCCAAATAAGGTTACAAGTCGCCTCGCTTGGAAAGGGGTTGGAAACTGATGGAGGCACCTTCAAAGTGATGCTAAGCCCAGCCCAAATGGCTGCCGTAAGTCTGATCTGGAAGCCCTCTGAATTATCTCCCCAAATGCCCCCAAAAATCCTCAAAACCCTTCCTCTGAACCCTCTGATAATATCTTGGTAACACAGCCCTGAAAGCGGCTCCAAAATGACAGACTAGGGTAGATATCTCACTACTAAAGAATGCCCTGCTAGCTAGGGATGGGTCTCTCACCACCAAAGCTAGGGTCCCTGTGGGATTTGAACTCCACAAGTTGTAGATGCGCAAACAACAGTTGCACATGAAGGGCCGATAAAATGTATGCCAAAATTTTCCTTTCCTCACTCTCCCCGCTCCTTATATACTTCTCCTCGGCAAACGAGCCCCAATAACCCTAGGCGCATTTCATTCCATGGAGGGGCCAATAAAATAAAAGTAACTAAAGTTACTTTTTCCCTTTTAAGTCGCCATGGTCCAAAAGTGACCCCCAAACGCAAAACGTGGATATTAGAACCACGTGGACTGTAATATCCCTTCCCAATAGCTCCCAGCATCCACAGCGCCTTGGGTATGACCACGGTTTGAACTCGACCTGGCCCTTAGGCCTTGGGCATTGGAAAAGGGGACATTACAGCCTAGTTGACTTTTAAAATGTCATATCTACATATTTGTGGGAAGAATATGGTGCAAAAATACCAAATCTTCAAAAGCTAGCCATCCATATTTTGTGTCAACCATGTAGCTTGTGTGGGTGTGAATGTAATCGGAACATGTTTGGATTTTTTCCCACAAAGAAGTGCAAAAGGTTGACAACACACAACCTCAACCTTATTTTTGTGTGATACAATACTCATCTTCACATAAGTGGAGAGGCAAAAGAGAGATGGGGCAACTAACTTGGATGATATCGATCGATATACAAACTAGATTGTTGAGCGTAAGGGTGTGGATGAGCAGCACATGTTTGCCAAGGCGGGAGAGGGAAATAGAGGAAGCGATAATGACAGGGGCAGCAGAGGCATCAGGGGGGTTTGCTAAGGATCCGGATGATATGTTTGCAGATGATTTTGTTCCTAAAAAGGAATCCTTACCTTCCGCTTCCAGGGGGCAGCAGACATGGCACTGGAGATGGTATTAGTATATTATGTAATGTGTTGCATTGATGAGTATAGTCTATGAGCAATGTACTCTTTTTTGGTCTAAAATAGAGCATTGTACTCTTTTTTGGTCAAAAATAATAGGAAATATATTTATACATTCTCTACATTCATTTATCATGTCATTTTACAATGTTTTACATGTTAGTTAAGTTTATTTTATAAATTTATATATTTCAAGTAGAGATAAAGTTGCCAAGTAATTACCAAGTCTCAAATCTGAGTCAAAATTTGGTGCCAAGTAGTTTCTGCATACGAGTTTTTGAACTTTGGTCTAAAACAAATAAACATGTAATCTTAGTAGGTCTTAAGACAAAGTTTGGCTTAAATCCGTCTCAATTTTGTTGAGTTCATTATGTTAGTATATTTTGCTTTAGTACTTCCTGTTCAAGGCAATTCATATCTGAGAAGAGTCCAAGGATAATGTGCGTGACTGAAAGAAAATTTATTAATGTTTGTCCATAGACGATGACATAGGTCAACGGAATTGTAACCTACAGTTAGCTTGCAGCAGACAAAAGGAAATTTTCACATGTCTACGATGAACAATAAAGAACAAAGAAAAACAGAACAACATCAGACTGGTGGAGAATGCTGGCTCACAATGAACCCACCGAAGTTCGATTACCCGGAGGCACCAAATAAAGGGATAAGGGTAAGTGCAAGCCCTGAGCAACTTTAGGGAAGAAGACGGTCCTTAGTGCCTTGGCATTAAGCCGAAGGCAACCAATCATTCGTGCATCTGATACGAGCAGGTAAGTTTGTTTCTTAGAATGAAAACCGAAAAATGTTCACCTAGGCTATATAAATATAAAAAAAAGCTAGCTAGAATATTAGAAGACAAGCATGAAAAACGCAAACGCAACACCAAGAATAACTTAAACAGCAAGGTCAAGGTGAAAATCAATTTTTTTGGCAGGTCCGACAGGCCAATTTGGTGTAAAGAACGTTAAAAGAGGTCTTCCAGGTGTGCTACAGGTTTTCTTTTTTAAAACATTGAAAGAGTTCCCAAATAGTGCAAGCTTTAGAGCCTGAAATTTACCGTAATGATCCTATTAAATTTGTACAATAGTTAATCGTTACAGAAAATGAATTGTATTCGAAACTAAGCAGTCCGACCTCGTTATTTTGTTTTTGTTTTCAAGGATTGAAGGTAAGATGATGATAGAATAATATTAAATACCAGGGAATATATTTAGGTTCGATGACGCCGTCGGTCTTGACGACCTTATCAGGGACTCTCTTGTTCAAATCCCGCAAGATCTCCACCAGAGGCCGTGTTATAAACGACGACGAAGTCGGCGCATTGTTGTCAAGCGGCACAACATAATTCGAATTCGGCACTGACATCTTCAAGATGTTCGAGTCCCCAATCGATGCGACCGTCAAAAATCTCTCCCTGTGCAGCTTCGGGTTTCGAACCTGCAACCTCGAGGAGAACAACTGAGCCGATCTGGTTTTGGAAATGGTGAATGTCTGAAGAGGGGCGGGCGCATGGATAGAGCGCACTGCCTCCATTGAATGGAAGGGGAAAGCAATACGAAGGAAAATGGAGGAGGAGTAAAAATATGTTTGCGTTGTGTCGTGTTGGTTCAGTATGGCAGTCTATTCCTACTCCCACCCCCTACCTAACACAGCAGATGCTCATTTTTTGGTTCCTTTGTATTGCTCACGCGGCACTAGTGCTTGCGGGTACGTCACTTCATATGATAATGATAATAATAATAATAATAGGTTTTTACAGCCATGATGTCGAGCGGCCTGTTTTTGGGTCTACAAGCAGCTTATAGCATATGGGACTACCTCGTACTCACATGCGGGAGGCAACTAACTTTGCTACAAACAAGGCGTACATACCCTACCCCCTGCAGAATTTGAACTTGTGACCTCTATTTCAAGAGCACATGTTCTTCACCATTAGGCCAACTTAGGGGAAGTATGAGGATTTGGGGGATATACCATAATCAATCAACTATTATGTTATTGATACAATGAATAATTTTAATAATATTTAGGAGATTAAGTAGTCCATGGGATCTAAAGTCGAGTTTAAGATATTATTTTTATTGACATGAATTGTGATATATTTAGTTTATTTAGTAAATATATTTTTGTTGTAAGAATAACAGTATTTTCGCACTCTATAAGATATAGATGGGTGCTTCTACCTAAAATTTTATAGTCATTTTTGGATCAACGTTACAGACCGTGCTCGGTGACCCATCATAGGGATGAACGATGAAATGAATATTGATTACACTTACAGGGCTCCATGTGTTATGCCACGTTGTTTTAGTCTTGCAGTTTGTTCCTACTCCTAATTTGTATGTAACATTTCCTAGTTTATGCCTCGTACATGTGGTAATTGGGTTGTTTGTGTGGTGTCCCCTTGCCACGACATATGTTGTATGGGGATTTAGTGGAAGGATGTTGGGCAAGCAAATATACTTACCTCGTAATCAGTCAACATTATATTACTAGGAGGGTCACTTTCATTGTGGCATTACCCCATTAGTATGACGATTGTGGTATATGCAATGTATATGTTGACATGGATGAGTTGCCCTTTATTCAGAATGTTCCATTATTTTTATTTAGGACTATAGTTTTGATGAAAATTTAGAAAGGGGTTTGGTAATAAAGAAAGTACGACATAGCATTTAATGGAGGTTGTATATTGGATATTGTTTTTTATTAAATTAACTCATGTTACTTAATATTTATTTCGTCATATCCACCCCCAAAATATGCTTTCCCTATTTTCTCGTAAATATGGAAAATATTTAATCAACCTTCTAAATATATGTCAAAATATCTATCCGAAATTTGTCTAACTCCATATATATTTATATAAAGTTTGAACATTAAAAAGTGTCACAGTTTTACCTAAGTTGGAAATAACTGACCCCTTTGTAAACCATGGAGAGACCATCATGTCCATCCACATGTAAATAATTTCATCTTTTTAACCTCATCACTATTTTATAAATCAAAATAAACCTCTAATCATGATTCACGCTCACCAGAGGCATATATTTAATATGTTTCTTAATATAATTTTTTTTTTATGAAAAGAGATCTTATATTATATTAATGCAATAAGATACAAGATAACTTTCAGCAAAAAAGTGGGTGGAATGAAAGCATGCCCTAAAACCACAAACAAACTAGATCGAGCCTAGGAGAACAACAAACAAACTAGGCAATGCCTAGGAAACCACTAGAACACAAAATTAAGCAACAACATCAAACATTCCCAAAGTGGGAGGATCATGATCGTCTGGCTAGCCTGAACCTGGGAGGTCCTTGCCAGCATCCGGAATGTCCCAACCAGTGGGATTTTCTTCTTCATTTTCCACCTCCCCTGAGTGGGGATGGCGAGAAAGAGGCAGGGGAACTTGTTTGAGGGCGGTGGTGCCAGCGAAGGAAAATTCTAGCCATCTAATGTGTGTGTCTCGGGGGCAATAGCTGAGCCCCGCCTGAGCTGACAAGCAAGAGGGGACCCCCAGCCTTGCTGGTGAGCTTGTGGTGAATGACTCCTTCGTTGTTGAGGGTGGGGTGAGCGACGAGCCCGGCTAAAAGAACGTCGTTGAGAACGGCTTGGACAACCACCACAGCCATGCGACGAGAAGCATCGAGATGGCGAGGGTGGCTCCTAGGAGACATTACATGGGGCATCCCTCCAATGTCACAACAAAGTCTGTAGGTGGCCCACCTCTAGGGCAACTTTGTTAGTTTAGACTTGAATCTGCAGTAGCACATTGGAAATAACCATAGACTTGCTATACACTGAAAATTGTTGATCAACTTCATAATTAACAAAGAAAAAGGCATTTCTTTCTTTCCATATCCAAAACAGAATGCCCCTCTAAAAAACATGTCAAATCTAGGCGAACATAAGTAGAAGTTTGGGGTTATCTCCTAAAAGGATATTCTGCCAAGTAAAGCATTGTGGTCTAAAAGAAAAGAAAAATGAGTGTATCCAATTCCAAACA